>VDFB02335929.1:0-15724 GCA_007258455.2 Sequoia sempervirens
GTGATCCTTGAAGGTGATATTCCTTGATCTTTGGCATGTTTAGATGACAACAAAAAAGCCTCCGTCATCTTCTAAGAAGAAGGGTAAGATGAAGTACAAATATCAAGGTGTCTTTCTGCCTACTGTGGTGATCTCAAAGGTGGATGAAATCAAAGACACCAAAATTGGTTATCAAGACTTGGAGGATTTTGTAAAAAGAATTGAGAAGAAGCCATTAGAGGAAAATTTGAGATCTATTATTCATAGATACTTGCACTTGGTATCTAAATTCCCAACTGCTTCTCATAACACAAAGTTTGTTCTCCAAGTTGTATCTAATTATATCCGAGAAGACAAGAGTGTAAGAGATTCCTCGGGACAAGTCATGATGAGATTAAATCCTGAATTCTTTGATATTGTTTTCCGGGTTCCACACATGGAACAATATACAACAATCTCAATTCAACAAGCATAGGAGGTCTATGATAATGATCCTAATAAGGGTAAAACATTAATTAACACCCAATGGTTGAAAAATCCTTGGCCCACTATCTCAAGATGGCCTAAAGGGATTCCTTGAAGTGATTTTAAAGAGGACATTAGGGATATGACTACTCTCCTCAGCAGGGTGAAAGGATTTCCCGAGTCATGCCATTTTCAAGATTGTATGTATGAGTACATATTGATTGGGGAGTGATGAAATTCACTAGCAGTTGATGAATGTGCCAACCACTCTGAAATTTTACATGACTTCCTATTTGGTATATGCTACTGCAATAATGAGGCAATTTCCAGGGTTGTCTATATAGGGAAATATACATTTTGTACCTGTGTATGAGTTCTATTATTAGTTAAAATAGAAAGGAAGTCTTCATCATTTTAGAAGAGTCACAAATGCCTTCTTTGCACCCCTGCTGTTCACTTTTGATCCAACTCTTGAAAAGAAAAGAGTATCAGATGAAGCCTACAAAGTGGTTAGTAAGGTTGGATGTATCTTTTTAAAGTTTACAACTTTCACCTATATGGGAGTAGGTTGCTATACTGGGTGTCCATACATGTTTCCGGGATATCCCTCAGATAAGTGGATACTAATGGAGCTGTGCAGATAGTTGATGCCAGTTCACAAGGAACACCAGAGAATTCACAAGCCAGGTTTCAGGTTTCCACTGACAATTGGCAGATATACCATTCATAGTGTACAACAAGAAAATTCAGTTGCTGCAAAAATACAAATCATGACTATAAGAACATATAAGTATAGATTTGAATTTAACTATCGAGTTGTGAAGAGGAAACTAAAGAAAGATCATTGACATGTCTACCACTTTGAAGAAATATGGGTGGATTGCAGAGATGAAGAAGACATCCACATAATGGATTTTTGTAGGATGACAGTAGATCAAATTAGAGATCTTTTTGTAGCTGATTTACCAGAGGATTTCAAAGATCTTGGCGACATCATAAACTCTGCTTATGAAGAAGATGAAATTTCTAGACGATCCTTACCTCCAATACAATGGTATAAAAAGGAAAGTGTCTCTATCAGAGAAAGGCTTGCTCCCATCTTACACAAAACAATATAATGGCTGCATAAACATGGCTTCCAAATGAAATCTTTCAAGAAATAATCAGAAGGAGAAACATCGGGAGCAGACACTAGCCAATGACAAGAGCTTCTCACAAAAAAAAACATGCAACAACTCCATCTTCTTCTCAAAAAGGTCCTAAGATCAAGTTTACTTTTGGGAAAAGTACAACACAAGTAGTTGAAGAAGAGAAGGCAACAAAATATGAATAAAAATATGCAGAAGGAAAGGAGCCTGCTTCTGAGGAACAATCATTTGAAGAAGAAGAAGGAAACAAAAGTGAAGAATCTGAAGAAGAGGAAGAGTCTGTAGAAGAGGAAGAGTCTGAAGAAGATGAAGGTGAAGAAGAAGGTAATGAGGAGGAACTAAGGCATGATGACAAACAACCTCTATCTCCCCATCAAAATGTTGTTGAAATATTTCCCAAACATCATCATCTATTACTACCAATATCCATCATACCCCTTCAAATCCTACCACTCCTACACCTCCTCTTCCTACTTCTTCTCCTCCTAAAAATACAATACATACAGTGGAAATTTTCGTTCCCCCTTCAGTGTCAACAATCCTTACCACTCCTCCTACACTTTGAAACTTACAAACTATTGATGTTTTGTCAAGCTCTCCCTCATCCATTCCCAATTTATCATCTCCATCTTTTGATATCTCTTTAGAGGCTAAATTTCATAGGTTCATGAATGAGTCTTTACAGGATCCACGTGGTTTGTAGTACACTAGAGCTATCATGACTGACACTACTCCGATTGTCACAATATCAACCATTTCTATAGAAGTGGTTGTGACACAAGAGTTGACAGAAAGTCAAGAAGCATATAATTCATCCCTCCCCCCTTGGATGATCTTTGAAGTATCAAAGTGAAAGAAACAAATGATCTCCCCAGATGAGCTTGATCTTGAAGAGATAGCTCCTCCAAAAGACAAGGGGAAGAAAAAGGTGAAATTCCGTTCAAGGCTTCATGTTGACAAATCTGGTCACAAGTTTGTAGAGATTGGTTTACCCCCACAAGAAGAAGGTGATGTAATCATGGAGGATTACATTGTCACAAGAGTCCAGCTTGGAAAAGTGACAAATGCAAGTGCAAAGGTAGATGCATAAGTGTCACATCTCAATCCTGATGCAGGTTACTTTTGGCTTTGTGTGGATTTATTTCATGTTTTGATGTGCCTGGTTGAACAATAATTAATATGATGGTGTTTTGGTGTGGAGATAAATGCGAGTGTTTATTTAAATTATGCAAAGTTGAAAAGTATTGAATGCATTTTATTTTGAAAATGAATCAAATAGAGTAGAAGCATTTTAATTAATGTAATGCATTGCTTTATTTATATTTTAATATGATACTAATTCAATTATTGTTGTGTGCCTGAGTGCACTTGAGTTGCAGGAAGTCGAAGACCAAGGGTGTGATTAAGGAGAGGTGATTAGCTTCTTGTTAGGACAAAGTAGGAAGACCTCTCGATCACACACACACACTTAGTTTCATATAGACTGCATTTAGGAATGTTTAGCTTTTGTGTGTTTGTTTTGAAGTATTTGTAAATTAAATAATAATTAGTAAATTAAATAGAATAAAGCATGATAAAATAAAGGATTAAGTTTAAATATAGTTAATTATAGATTTTTGATTTAAATACTCATGCATTTTACTCTTCTTGTATTTTGTGTTACTCTTTGCGTTAATAAGTTAACCATTAGTTATAAGATATTTATTCTTTTATTATTATTGAGTAAATATTTAAAAAAAAGAGATTTACATGCAATTGAATTGAAAATTATTATTAATTTTTAAAATAGATTTCAAGATTAGGTTAGGAAAATTGTGAATGGGAAAAGCAATTTTAAATAGGGAAGTGAGTTCCCGAGAAGGTAACAGTTCTTGAAAATAATCTTGAAAACAAGCTCTACAATTTTGCTCAATGTCTGCCAAGCAAATGTTGAATCTTTTAGCATAGTATGTTCATAATTAATCCTGGGTAAATAGTGGAAAGATAGAGAGTTGGAGAAGCAATTGGAGAGAAGGAAGAAGAGGAGGTTTTATCTGAGAAACTGGATTGAAAAGAGGCAAAAGAAGAAGTTGGCTGAAGAGCATCTCCAATCACAGCTGGAAGCGTAATTTTTAGGTTCTCTACTTTTTATCCACATCTCTTGTTGAAAATGCAAGTACTTCTGAAGAAATTGAATGCAAAGTGTGTGAATTGTATGAAAAAGCTGTGAAAATATGAGAAAATATCTCTTTCCTGAGAATGCATTGAAAATATTTGCACAACTTTACTTCTTTCGGAATTGGGGTTTATTTTTTTTTCTCTTCTTTATTTACAGTGGTTTTTGAATATGTTTTTCAATCATACACTGTAACTATGTAAATAAATATATACATATATATACATGCACATATATATATATATTTATATATATTTATATACACATATATATTATTGTGCATATATATATATGTATATATATCTACTGTCAAACCTCGTATCAATCTTGAAAATTCATAGAAATTGTATGAAATTAAACAAGGCATCGCTTTTTTTTGTTTTGAACTTAATTTCTTTGAATGGGGTTTACACCCCAGCCCCGCCATAGAGGAGGGCGGCCCTGTGAGAGGGAAACACCCTCCATAGGCCGAGGCCTATGGAGGAGGCACTGCCTCCTCACAACTAGCGCCTTCCCCTATGGGAAGGCATTGGCCTCAAGTCTCCTTTCAAATTGTGAGTTAAATACATTATGTAGCCTTCAAAAACTGTGAATCTTGAACCCTTTAGTTTGTGCGCAGTAACTTACGGTTGTATATATAAATTTTAATATATATATATATATACACACACACACACACACACACATACATATATACATACATAAATGCTGGTAAATTCAAGCTTTTGTTTACTCTGTTTATTTTTCTATAGAAAATATTACTCTCTGTTAATAGATTTACACAAAAAATATATAGGGATGAATATATATTTGTATATATATATAGTTATAGTTATAGTTATATACACACATATATATACAAATTTACTTATGGATTTATAAACATATACCTGGCATAAACATCATTGCTGTCTACAAGAAACACTATTTTTGTCATTGGTACTAAATTGAAAATGTTATATATATATACTTTATGCCATAAGTTTACCATGTATTTATGTGTATGTGGTTATTTTGCAAACTTATATACAGATCTGTAAAGTGAATGTTAAAATATACAAGTCAAATCTTTAAAAAAATAGCTGATTAACTTCACAAGAATAACTCTGTGTTTACTAGCAAACTTGTTTTTGAATACAAATCTGGCTATCTATTTTGTTCATTTTTGTTCCTTCTCAAACTATCTTTATTGCTGAATATCAGAACAATTATGTGAAACATCATATATCATATCTGGACTTAGTGAACACACATATGACTATGTTTGAAACTGAATTTGAAACTTTATCGCAAATGTAGGTTATTGAAAACACATACAAAATTAGAGAATTTTTTGATAAGAGTGATTTTCTTTTGCTGAAACTATCATAAATAATTGCTGTGATCAAAACTAATTTAGAAAATAGAATTGGAACTGAATTTATTTTGCATTGTAAACTCACTTGAAATCGTACAAGAAATATTTATTTACTGAATGCATGCATGAAAGCTACAGTTGACAACTTTTGTGAAAACCTTGGAAAATGATGAAATTGTCTTTGAAATTAGAAATATGTAAAAATTGAATGAGATTAGATGGAAATGCATTATTTACTGTATTTGAGAAACTTTCGGGACAGGATGCCAAAGGTGGACCCACAAAGATGGTAGTTTTACCTTTTCTAAAACTATCATTTATTCTATTTATGCTTGGCCAAGCACTTGCACCATTGAAATAGATGGAATTAAAAGCCTAGAACTAAATGAATATAGGTCTCTGCCACCTCCTGTTTGCAAGAAATATGTGATTCTCATGTTAGGAATGCATATAGGCATCAGGCTTGCATCGAGAGCTCCCTCCTGCGTTGTTGTTTCAGGTTGCTAGGCTCCTTGTGCAGGGCTGAGGACTTCTTCAAGGTAGGAAGAAACCCAGGGAAGTGTTGCACTTCGTGGTTGGGTGGAAAAGGTGCCTTAATTACACTCTTGGCCCAACTTGCAAGAAGACCAATAGTGTCACGACGGTTGAGGTTCAAAGATTTATCTGTTATAAATGTAATCATGTATTATTTGGAATGGCTTGAAAAGCCCACTTGCAAATGTAATTTTATTTGTAATTCAATTTTGCAACATTGAAATAGATGTATTGAAAAGAAAGATTTGATGTAACATTGGAATAGATGTACTGACTGAAAGTTAGTGATGTAATTGAAAACTTGAGCAAATTTATGGAATCTTATTGATATGCGAATGGAAATCTTATATTTATCATTGCAATGATCCTTGTTGTTAATTAAATTTATTTGATCTGCATACATGGAATGGAAACATATTCTGAACTTTCCTTTTGAGCAATTATGGAAAGTGTATCTTTTACTTTTATTATCCTTGGAATGTATTAAGTTTGTAAAATTGTGTGGCTAAATGAACATCAATTTTTGAGCATTACAATAAGTGGTCCTGGATGCATTAGCAGGAAGGCTTAATAAGATGGAGCAGGCTAGAAATGTGTACAAGGAGAAAGCTAAGTGTTATGCAACAGTTTTGAGGAATATTGCAGGCTCTTCCGGGAATGTACAACCTATGACTATGGTAAATTTCAAGGAACCAACAGTACAAAAGGTGGAGAAGTTTTCCTCCAAGGGTAAGGTGTTATATGATTTCATTGATGAAATGATAGAACATGGTTCACAGGTCATAACTGTTGCAGATGAGAAGATTGCTCAGATAGCCAAGCTGAAATTAGAGCTTGAAAAAGAAGAAAATATACTTTCTAAAGAGCAGGAAGAAATGGAAGGATATCTCTCATTTTGGTCACAAATGAAGGAGACAAAGCTGAGTAAGTTGGTGGAAGTTTGGGTAATTCCCGACAAAAAGAAGTATGCAGAGATAACAAAATCTCTCAAAAACTGCATACAAGTGATCAAATCTCATATTGAAGACATCCACCAAGTACAAGAATATCTCAAAGGACATCGTGTTATCCTAGTGAATAGAATTGAGGAGTTACCAAGTAAGCTCCTTGATGATGATCATACTTTCCTCCCGGTTATTGAGATTTCTCAATTATTCAAGGAAGCTATCATGAAGCAAGTGGAAGATGAAGGTTTTTCAAAGACTTCCATGCACCCCATATGTGATGTACAAATTTCTCTTGAATGTATCAAGACACATCTAGATAGATGAAATAAAATTTGATCATCTACAAGAAGATCAATCACAAGTGTTCACACCATTGTTGATTATACTGTTGGTCCAGATGAGACATTCATACAAGAGACAAAGAAGAAATAAGAAGACTTCTTCACCCAATGCAAGGAAGCGTAAAGAATTCTTGTATCTCCAGTATTAGATAATTCTATGCTTTCATTTATGCATTTTGTAAATAGGTTTCAACATCTTACATGCCATTTTCCAAGATGTAATTACATGTAAAAACATAGATGTTTTCCTATAATGATGAACACCATTTTTGAATAAGTCGACTTGTTAGGTGATATTTTCCTAAATTTTCTCACCTAATTTTCCTTGATTCACTCATCTAATTTTCCTAGATTTACTCTCCTCTCTCATCTATAAATATGAGAGGATTCTTTTGTAATAGTGACATTTTATCTTTTGCAGCAAAGTGCTGCCCATTTGAGAAGAAAATATACATGAAACTTTGTGTTCATCTTTGTGAATATGGATTTGATCAATAAAGAAGTGAAGTTGCATACCAAAATTTGTTTTGGGAAGAAATTTTCTTATGACTTGATCGAATTGGTGGTGATTAGTAACTGAGATTTGAAGGGCTTTGAATAAATCTGTGTAAAATTTGAGTTACACTCGTTATTTGAATTTGTGATACTGATTGAATACTATTGGTGAATTCTCTACAATACTTTATGCTTGTATTTATTAATGTTGTTTGTGGAATTGTTGTGAAGTATCTAGAAGACTTTGTGCTTCTGATACACACTGGTTACATATCTTAAAGGATTCATTGGTGAAAGCTACAAAATGACTTTGTGCCTTCGTGAGATTTTCTTATTTTATTATTTATCATTATCATGTTGGTATTCCTAGGCTTTTCTTTGACAAGATAGGAATATTGGAATTATTGCTTTTATTTTTAGTTTGAAGTATTGGATCAAGAACTTAAATTCATGAAGCATTGTAAAACATATTCTCTGAAAAAAGAGAGAATCATGAATGTGACACACCTCCATATTTTAATTGTAGTGTAAATTATTGTGAATACTTAATTAGTTTTACTTAGTTGCAATAAGCAATAAGAAGGGAGTATCCCCTTTTTGAGAGGAGAGATTGTATCTCACACAACTTTGGTTGAAATCAAGGTTTTGTAATCTATTAAAAAGGGATTACATAATTTTCACCCAACAGTTTTTTGGCGACTTCGGTGGGGAATGAATCACGCAATCAAATCCTCATGCTTCCAATTGAAGTGAATAAGCTTTCCAATATCTTATTGTGATCTTGTGTATTGTTACTTTTGATCTCTATCTTGTTTTAGTCTACATTATGGCAGTTATAAGCTATACATGAAGTTTGAGGGCGCTCAAGGAGTAGTGGATCCACTTTTCAAAGAGTTGTTGCAACATAATATTCCACCTACTCCTCCACAAGTAAGGTTACCGTTGCAACACACTGCAAGTTATCCTCCATGAAGAATAAGATTTCCTCTTCTTAGTGAATCTTCTATTTTCCATAGAAGTCTAGTTCAAGTACCTGTTATGCAAGATATCATGGATGCACTACTAGCAGGACCTTGGGGAAATGCTTTCGATCCCCTCAGTTTGGCTACACTTCTGCATGAACTTCCACATGTCTCAAGAAAGCATATTCTAAAGTTTCTGGGCGATGAAAAACAACATCCCGATGAACAAATTGCTACCTTTTACATTTTTTGTGGTGTTTTTAGCGTGGAAAATGAAGACGTTGTGAGATTGTTCATCAAGTCTCTATAAGGAGTTGGTGTTGAATGGTTTAATACTCTTCCAACTACTTCAGTCACTAATTGGAACACCCTTCGCACCAAGTTTGAAGAAAGGTTCAAACTTGCTGAAGACACACACGCTTTATTGGTGCAACTTACGACCATGCAAAAAGAGGCCCATGAACCCATGCGTGAGTTCAG
Organism: Sequoia sempervirens; assembly: GCA_007258455.2. Taxonomy (NCBI): domain Eukaryota; kingdom Viridiplantae; phylum Streptophyta; class Pinopsida; order Cupressales; family Cupressaceae; genus Sequoia; species Sequoia sempervirens. The sequence goes on from VDFB02335929.1 coordinate 8,864, forward strand.
ATAAGCTACAAGTCATGTTATCAACCCAAAAAATCAAACAAACCCACCTCACCCATGTTCCAAAGGTGCCTCTTCTTATAGTAAGTTCAATGTAATGTTGAAGAAAAAATTTCAATTAGCTACTGCCTGAAAGATGGTATGATCCTCTTATTGAGAATATGAATGAATACCAAATAACAAATAAATAAGATGGGTGCTTGATCTGCTTCTAACACACTCTAATGCTAATTCTAATTTTATTGACCCCATGGTTCAAAGGTTGGAAAATGAAATCTTGGCTTCGAAAAAGTAGGTTTCCAATAATAGTATTGTAGACATTGAAAATATACAGATTGATATCTCACACTCGATCCTGATCTACTAACATCGCCTCATCTTGAATTATGCCTCTGTCTAACCATTTAATCGAATAGCCTTATTTGATTAAAGTCATCACACCTCTTTAATTTAAACAAACCTCATTTACTCATAAATCATTGTCTCTGTAATTAGCTAGGGTCATCATCTCCCATTCTCACACTGAATCACATTTTGCATTTAAATCTCTAAATTTTTACCCAAATTTCAACAATAAAATCAAACATTTTATCTAATTTAATCTAACATCATTCCTTTGGTTAAATAAATCAAAAATATTTATTTAACTAGGTCTTAATATTTTCATCTCTTTTTGATTTATTTTCCCACCACAACTCCAAATCCTTCAAATATCAAATTCACCAACTCTTATAAATTAATCAAACTCTACTTACCTGAACTTAATCACTCAAATTATTTAGATTTTTGTAACTTGGTAGAATTAAATCATTTAGCTGATTATAAACAACTTATTCTATTCAAAATCCAAGCAAATTATTCTCAAACTAGAAATCTCCCAAAAGGACTTGTCCTCCTAACAAAGCATTGAAAATCTCTTATATGTCCTTTCTTTGAGCTTATATGTATTTTGCACTTTCTCAATTTTAACCTGCTTCATATTTTGAATTTGACCCCTCTTTGCACATTCTTCAAAACTTGCACATCCTCCATCCATTCACATGATGACATGTGGCTGCTTCTCATTAGTTGAAGATTAGTCCCACATTGCTCTATTTTGATCATCTCCTCAACTTAGTATTCTATAAATAAGAGGGTAATCTCCTCATTTGAGCATCAACAATTTGAGTAAACTTACTATGCTCAAATCATTAGCAAATTCCATCCATTATCATTGAATCTTAGCTAGGTTATGCAGATTTTTCCATTGGAGCACTCACCAAGCATCAACAAAGTGGATCAATTATCATCACACATCAATCTTGCATCATTTGGAGTTGGGAAAGGGCCAATTTTCACATCAAATTGGCACCAATTCCCTCAAGAGATTAGGAGTTTACATTGCATAAAATAGGATTTGAAATGCTTTAAGTTTATTATGTTCTTCATTTCATTTCTTTTCCTCTTTTGCAATTTAAATGAATTTCTTGAGGAATCTACATTCTAACCTTGCATTTGATCTAATTGGTTGATTGGTTTCTTGTGTTATTGCAGGTTTTGGATTTAGGTTCACAAATACTTATAAGGATGTTCCAAGAAGGACTTTTCCTAACTATGTTGGAAATGGAAATCACAAGCGTCTTCCAGCGCCACAAGGAAGACTCACACTTGAAGCTCCACCTACTTATACTGCAGTGGGATACTATGAGGCTGAACAAGATGAGTAGGCACAATCAAATTATCCTGCAGAAGAAAGTGTTAATCTCTTTGAAGATGTCACATCCCATTTTTTTTAAAAAATAGTTAATTTAAGCAAGTAGTCTTTAACAAAGTAGTTTATTATTCTAAGTAGATAATCCTTTACAATAATAATAATAATAATAGTAATTCTTCTTTTATATTATTGTGAATAATGAATATTACAAGTGAAAGAAGAAATTATAATTTAAGATTTTATGAAAGAATAAATAAAGTCTTTTATATCATTTAACCGTTACAAAAAACAATTGTTACATTCTTGATTGTGGCGAATTGCAGACCAAGAAAGAAATTACGCTGGAGGCATATGCCTTAGTTTTGGGGGGTGAACTTTGAAGTCTCTTTTTAATCACCCAATCTTGGCTCCACTTTTCCATGAGCACCATTAGAGTGTGATAGATATCATTGCAAAGTGACAGGAGGGGGAGCAGAAGTAGTTGGGAAAACATAAAGATTGAAACTTGAATGGAGGCAGTAGTGGTAGGTAGAGAAGGAATGATCTGGGGAAAGTGGAGAAGGAGGAATGACTTCTCCTATCACCATGAGAAAAGTGACGCATTCATAAATCACATTGGTATGACATTACTTCGGTGGATGAAGCTACTAGATGGATGTTGACACTAGATGGGAAAAGGGAAATGAAACCCCTCCAACAACTTGAATATGAGTTTCTTCTTGTTACAGGTAACACAAAATCACTATCATTTTAAAATTTGTCTTTGCATGTGTGCATACCAGAACAACATCATTTTTATTTCATATCATCCTGAATCTTGAGCTCTTTGGAAATGCGGATATCATCTACATTTTTGTGGGAAACCATCTCAATGGATGGCTTGGAAGAGCCATGTCCATCTCCTGTACCAATGGCCTTGCAACCAATCTGGTACAGTCTTCTTAATATTTGGCCTTGCAAGTTCTACTTGGTGTTGATGATGCTACCCTTCTTTAGTCATCTTCTGATTATCAGGTCGTAGGGATTGTTTGGAGATTCCTGATTCTCCCCATTTATCTTAGCCTTGGGTTTTTGTTTCACTTCCTCGTCTTCATCTTCATTGTTAAATAAGTGTGAAACATTAGTGTATACTTTGGAGCTAACCCCAGTTGCATTTTCTGGCCCTTTACCCTTAATAACCTTCATGACAACATGGAGCAATAAATAATTGTATAGTATGAACCGAGCTTTCCTTTCTTCCATTGATAATCATGTTTAGGTTTTTCATGCGAGTTTCACGCCACAATCTTGTACCTTTGTTGTTTTGTTTATGAAATGTAGATTAGGAAAAACCTGCAACATTGTTCTAATTTTGTTTTGGTCTATAGTTGTAGGGTATTGGGTATATATAATTGACCATTCCTTAAAACCATATAAAATTGAAATATCTTGTCAGATAATCATAAAATAATTCATTACAATAGTTGAATGCAATGAAACTTGAAATCTAGTAAAGTTTGTTTCTAAAACCACTGCTACTCTTAACATTACCAACCTTCCATTCCTTGAAAACAAAACTGGTTGGGGTATTTATTTTTATAACTAGTTAAAATGATATGTATAAATATATAATGGATTGACGTGAATATAAAATGAAATTGTTGTAACTCATCTTTGATTGTTGCATTTTCCACTATTGAAAAGCTTAAAGCCTTTTTATATATCTGATATCATTCCTGAAGGCAAGTCTAGAGTGCTTGCATTTAGGATTATATAGAGTTCATCATGATTGTTAATTCCTTGGTGTCTTTTCTCCTTACAGATACCAGACCAATCAAAGATCAGTTAATTTGTTGTAACTCTTTAGATATTTTTAGTAGTACATGATTAGTTTGCACAGAGGCAGGTATTGCATGTCTCTAGAGAAGCCAAGTTTTTTCACTCTTCTCCCTGTTGTCCAAAACAAGTATGTTTGTTCTTTAATCTTAAACTACTAAATTATAATGTAAAGATTTATGTCTAATGTGTATTATTTCTCCAAATTGTTAATAAACAACACCTTTAAATGAAATGGAAATAATTAGATTATTTTTGTGTCAAATTTATCTGAAGCTGCATCCTTTAATTTTATGGTTAGGACCTAATGTTGAATACTATGTGAACAATTAAGTTGGGAGTCAATAAAGTTCTCTTTAGAAAGGATCAAGAGGAGTTTAGATAAATATAGGTTGAATGTTTAGAATTCTCTTAAAGATGAAATTCAAATTAGAACCGAAAATGGAGTTGGTTTATTATTAGCGTTTTAATTTGTAATAATGAATACTAGAAATTATAAATTGGAAATTGGTTGTTTCAAAATTGAGATGGAATTTGACACCATTGCTTGTTCTAAACCTTCTTTTCATTGGAGTATTATATGATTAACTCGTTAGGAAATGAATCTAAACTTGATAGAGCGTATCAATGTAATTGCTTGAAAAGCCTTCTTGGAATATTTAACTTCTAATATTTCATTGTAATTACTTAGAGTGTATTCTTACATAAACCTTACTTATACCTATATAAGTGTAATTAGCACAACGTTGTTGACTATCTTAGTAGGTTATCACATGGAGTATATTACTCAGAAAACTCCTTAAATTAAAATTGCACATTCTTACATTGTTGAACTAGTAGCCACAATACCTAATCATCATTCCATTGCATCATGTTGTATTTGAGCTAACATTTTACGGTGAAGGATTTCATGAGTTCAAGTAATTCAAGTCAAGATCTATGCAATCAAGTAGGCCTATGTTTCATTTTGGTAAGTTGCAATGACATATTGTGTCCTCTCGTCATTTCTTTATCTTATTCCATTTCATATCAAGGTTTGAATACCAAAACGGGGTTTGACAAAGGCAAACCCCTATTCACTAACCTTTTCTTGCAGGTCTAGGTGGCTGACACATGATTGAGCTAGGCTTTCTTGTGTAAGCATTATTGGGTTGTCAGTCATGTTGAACCTGTATGTTATTTACTTTAAATAAAGATAATTCTCATTTACATTGATAAATCGCTTATCTGAGATTCTTTTGATATACCTTTATTTATTGAAATGCATGTCATTCCATTTGAATAAGTACAAGCTTCCATAGTGTAAAAATTATTTTAATCATTCTTTGTTCTATTAAATTAAAATTAGAAATTGAGGGATGATAATTAGTAGAGTGGTTGCAGATCCATTACATGATGCCTAGTGTTTTACCAGAAAAAAAGAAATACCTATGAATATTGCTGTACAATTTGCATGCATACACTAAAAATACTCTTCTCTTCGCTAGGGCTTTGCTATGGCAATGGAAATTGTACTCCCTTCTTGGAGATAGTATGATTTCTTACCTAATTTGGACCTATTTTGGTACCCTTGCATTAAATACCATTTTAAATCATCATTAATAGGCCTCTAAGACTTTATTTTGGATCTTGAGGCTGTTTAAACAAAATCTATCAAAAATTAAAATCTTAACAACCAACCCGAGGAAACCTAGGTGGGACTCATTTGCCACTTTCGTGGTGTATGAATCCCCTAGGTGGGACCCATACACAAGAAGTGGCGTATGAGTCCCATTTGGGGACTTTTAGGGTTTGAGCGAGAAATTTTAGTTTTTAATTTAAATTTTTGGTTGATGTCAGCTTTTGAGATCTAAATAATGGTAAATTAGGTGCATTGAACTATATAAGCAAATTTCTAAGTCATTATTTTAGAATCTAGAGAGAAATTTCAAGATCCAAGCACTTACAAGCATTCAAGCATTCTTGACAAGATCATTCAAGAGTCAATTAGTAGTAAATTTGAAGCCTTGAAGTAGCATTATTGTGTTTGTGCATGCCTGCAAGATCACTTTCATCAAAGATCTACCATTGTAAAGGGTTGATTATTATTGCCTATGGTTAATCATGATGGATTCTAGGTTGGGGAGATGAAACTAGCCATCAAGCTAAGCCTAATGACTTGTTTCCTAAGTGATTCCATTATCCATTATCACTCCACTTTCAACCTAAGGAAGGTATATCTATTATCATGGCTTATTAGGGTGATTAGAGATTTCCCAAAGTGAGTCATTCTACATTCAAGTTCCATTCATGCATCTTATTCTTTCACATTAGAATAGGGTTGCATTGCATCTCAAATTTCCTCACCTTAGACACACTTAAGGTTAGGATTTGTTGTCATATTTCTATTCAAGATCCATTATTTCCATCAAGGTTTAATTAAAAAACTAGGGGTTTGACCAAGGAAAACCCCCCATAAGAAAATCAATAAAATATTATGTTTTGCAAGTCTCTTTGTAGGTTCAAATCCAAAACCTTGATCAAGAGTTGGAGAACATATCTGAACTTTGAATTCCCAAAAAAGTGAAATGGGACGAATATGCCAGAAGTGGTGTATGAGTCCCACTACATGGATTTTTGCAAACTTTTTGCAGATATGGGATCTACACTATGAAAAACTTGTTTGAGTCCTAAAATCCTAAATTGGGACTGATATGCTAGAAATGGCATGAGTCCTAGTAGGTCCTAAAAGAAAAATTTCTAGTGTTTTAGAGTGTATTCTAGGCTTATTTAGCTTCCCAGGCACACACTTTTGATTTCATATTTTTTTGTTTAGTTTTGCATACATTCTTAGGTCATTTTGTATTGTATTAGGTTAAGCATTATATCTTGTATTTCATACATTTTTCCAAGCCCTATCTTGGTGGTGAACCCTTTTTTAATTTGAAATTAGACCCTAGGATACTCTTCTAGTAGATCTCTTACCTTTATTCCCATGTTGGGTTGAGATATCTAAGGTTTCCTTGAGTGAAACTAGTGGAAATAGGTCATAATCCCCCATTGTTCCATCTCCCAAAAGGTGGAACCCTATTTTCTATGTTTCATTTTGGGGAACCTGCATTTAGAACATCTTAATTCTGATTTGGAGTGAATCATCATCCTAAATCTTACTTGCATTAACATTGTATTATGGTTTACATTAGTTAATTGACATCTAGGGTTTTCAAATCTTGCATTAGTCAAAGTGCATATAGGCTGCATTTTTGCATCTTGCATCATTGAAAATCATTTGAAATTTTCATTTGCAATTAGTTTACATATCATCTGAACAAGAAAGCATAAAAATCAATTGAAAATATTTGAAAATTATAAAAAAA
>VDFB02335930.1:0-85490 GCA_007258455.2 Sequoia sempervirens
CTTCTTTTATGAGTGAGGATACAAAGTTAAGTAATTTTGGTTTATCTTCATCAATATCCTGCCTTTCCCATAAGGATTCTAGTAAGAATATGTGTTTTGTGAATTTTGTTGTATCTTTTCCAAATATTGGGATTTTTATTGAGGATTCTATCTTATCTCTTCTTTCTCCAATTCCAAAATTTTGGATTTGTAAAAATTAGGTTTTTCTTCTTTCTCTTTCTTTACCTTTCTAATAGTACAGGGTTTCTACTCTCCACCCTTATCTCTTGCTAATTATCTATAAAAGTATTCTTTTCCAAGTATTTCTTCCGACTCTATTTCTTTTCTTCTTCATTTCTCACTTTGTTACCTTTTGGTGTCTCTTCTTTTAAAATTCTTCAACTCTTATATGACTGAGGGGATGGATCCTGGTTGAGGGTTTGCAACTCTTCAAAATATCTCTTCACCTTTGTATTTGTTAGTGTCATTTTATTTGTTTGTAAACATAACTCTTTGCGCAAGCTTGATCTATTATTTTTAATATTCTTATTTCTTCTTCTTTTAACTTTCTTATGCTCCTATTGACTTTCTTGTAAATATTTTGCTTGAATTGATGGAGTCTTCTTCAAAGTTTTCAAAATTTTAGTAAATCCATCATCCAGGTTAATACTTAGGTTGGATAGGCCCAGTTTAATTGTTGGACTATTAGAAAGTTGTTGTAGTAATGGAGTCTTTGTATTACTACAAGGCCCTAACAACAATCTTTTAGATTCTCCATAATCATTAATATTATTCTTTATATTGGCTATTAGTTGTCCTACTCTTCCCAGCATATTTATGATATTTTTAGAGTTTTTCATTCTTCTTTTCCTTTTTCTTTAGTAGTACACCCTTTGACATGCTTAGCAACACCCTCATTAATGCACTCAATTCTCAATTTCTCTACAATTTCCATTCTTCTGCGTTGTCTTTCTTCTCTTTCAATCCTTTGTTTTTATATTCCCTTTTCTTCATTTGGGATGGTCATGTTTACTTTTATTACCAATTCAATTTGTTCTCTAATCTTTCTTGAAGTTGTCTTATCTCCTTTTTCCATGGGTGTGATTGATTTGGGGTTTCATTAATCCTTTTATTATTTCCCATGGTGGTTATTTGGTATATTTTCTTAAAATTCACATCTCTTCAAAGATCCATTTTGGAATCACCCCTTCCATTCTCCATGCCCTTGGTTCCTAACCCCCTATCATATGGTAAGAACTAAGAGGATAGGTTCATAGATTCTTATCTCTTCATTTATTTCCTTTTTTCTCTCTATGTTTGATTTAAATTTTAAAATTTTGAGTGGTACTATCCTTTATATCAACTAACTAGGGTATCAACAATGGAACCGATGTTAGCAAACATTATGGGGAAACATAGATCAAATTTTTGAGCCCCAAGCACTTTATAGGTTTTGTCATTTATACCCTCGACTAAGTCATATAAAGGTGAACACCACTTGATTCAAACACAAGATTAACAAATTATATATTAATATATTGATAGATAACACCAAATAGATAGAATCCCATTGATCATCATATTAATCATATAAAAATAATACAATTATATATCTTCCCCTATACTCTTGCTTATCTATGTCTTTCTTACATATAATTATTTATACATATAGATACAATCTTTACATATAACCTTCTTACTCACATCCATACACTTATGCATACATATATATCTCGTACATATCTCTCATACTCTGTAATTCACATCTTTCCCTATACATATATCCATGGGATGGGACACAACCCATATATTCAATCCTTAGTCTAGATGGTATCTTTATAATATTAGGCTCCACAAGCTCTTTGTGGAAAGATGCAGTATGTTTTCCCCGATGGTGTCTTCATTGTTCTACTTTTTGGCTAACAAGGACCACATATCATCCATCTTTGCTAGAAAATCACCTGCATCCATCTATTAAAGAACATCCACCTTGATCACAACATCATCAAGTCCCATTTATTCAAATAATCCAAAGAGAATATAAAATCCAATTTTTTAAAAAAAAATTAGTAAAGAAAAATAATTTGTCTAATGATGAAAACTACTTTGGTGGTGCCTTGGTTAAGTACCATGATGAAAATTTGGAAACAAGTGCCATGTGTAGTAGTCTCTTATCCACCATCTCTTAGGATGTCCTCCCATCCACCATCACTCCTAGCTTCCCATGATAAATCAAACATCAACCCATCAATCCATCTTAATCTCCTATCATATCCATCCCATCTCAACCATAATAAAAAAATCATTATCCCAAATCCATCTCAAATTAAAAACTCCAAAATCATAATCTTGCACTCCTCAAACTTGACAATAAATCAATTCAAACATTACAACCAAGAAATTAATCCTTATCAAATAATATCATGAGCCTAGTTGTTGAGCATTAATTAGTCATCATATCCTTTTTTGATCAATCAATCATCATCATATTTATCCAAGCCTTGATTAGGTAATTATCCAAGCCTCATGTAAGAAACTCAACATCATCCTTATCCAAGCCTTTCTTAGGTGATTATCTAGGCCTAATATAATAAAATCAATCACCATCATCTTATCTTATCTTTGACAAGAGATATGTTGGCTACATGACATGTTTTGCAAGTTGAGTCTCTTGCTTTGAATTATCTTTTGACCCATGACTATGCCTCCTTAAGGCCACCTAGATCTATCTATATCTTAGTTTGTCAAAATGGTGTATAGTGGGGAATTATCTTTTTTTTTTTCATGCTTGTCATTGTTTGAGTGTAAATTCCATGCAAAGATTACCTTGTCACCCTGGTTTCTCATACCTTGGTGCATAATTATCTTTCCCATATCAAATATTAGGATTGATCATTACATGTTGGCATAACTTTTCAATCATAATCAAATTTCCCTTCCTTTTCACCATTTTCCATCCAAATTCCCCTTCCTTTTCATCCATCATTTCCCTTCATCTTCCCTTTCATATCATTCTTGATCCCTATCCCTCATCATCACCTTCCATTTTATGAGCATACCCATGTTCTCCTAGCCCACATGTCCTCTTGAGGCCATCACCTAATCCTAATATTTCCTTATTCATCCCAATTTTTCCTTCTTCATACTTTCTCATCCTACCATTGATTGGGGCATCATATATTTGATCCTTATCCTCTCTCATCCACTATGCTTTAAACTTATTTGATACAACACCACTTCACAATGTCGTATCAAAGAGGGGAAAAATGTAGGCACCTAAAATATGGCCTTACTCAACCACACCTAATTTTAGCCTATTCTAAGCCATTAATTAAATAAACACATTATTATTTATTTAATTATTCTCATCCTTTTCTCATATTTATCCTAATCCTTTAATAAAATAAATATTTATCATTTATTTAATTGTTTTTTCCTTCACATGATCCCAATAATTAAATAAATATTTTATTTATTTAACTCATCCCACTTTATCCTCTATCCTTGTCCATTTTATCTTAGCACTCTATATTTCTCACATGGATCATAATGTAAGTTTTTCATCATGTGACAAGTGTCCCTTTCACATGTCTAACTAACTCCTTGTCTAGATTCGTTAAACCTAGACACCTAGCCAAAAGTGAAACTAAATTTTTATCTTATCTATTCACCCCATCTAAACCTCTTAGCCCTATCCATTCCCATACAGATTTTTGTCTTTATCAGAATACTAAACCTAAATCTTATCCCTCATGTGCCACTTGTCACATGAATACATCTTTGATCCAAACCCTAATCCTCATCCAATCTTAGCCATCCATTATCAATCATTCCTAGCCATTGATTTTTCCTCTTCAAAACTCTATATCTAGAGACTCCCATCCTTCATCCTCATATCTAGAATCTATTATCATACCCTCACACTGTTATTTTTATCTTTCATCTTGCAATCATATCAAGGTTATGTTATAGCATTGAGCAATACACATACTATCAATATAAAAAGAGAAAATCAAATGGAACAAGGGTGCACTCCATTTGTGTTAATCAAGGAGAGAAGCAAAGATTCTAGGTGAAGGTATTGTTCTTTACATTACTTTATTTTCCATTTTGTTTACTTTCAATCTTTTCCTCATCTTCAATCTTAATTATTTAATTTTTAAGTTTTTTTTCTAAAATTAATATTTTAATTAAAATAAAAAAATTGATATATTTAATCAAGGGGAAATAGTGGTATATAGATAAATATAGTTTTTTTTTATATATATGAAAAATATTTGGATTATGTACTTTTATTTTTATATGTTAGATTAAATATTATGAGGGAGCATATATCTAAATTAGAAGTTATCATTTGGTTAAAGTATCACAATTAAATGATCTAATCCATCAAAATTATTAGGGGTCAAATAAAGATCAATCATGCCAAAATGTTAAACTTTGATAAATGATATAACAAAAATAGATCATCATTCTCAATATTTAAATACAACTAATTTTCTAAAACCTTTGAATATTCCAAATATATTTGAAATATATTGCAGACTAATTTAAATAAAAAATAATTAAGACAAGGCAATCATAAGAAGAAAGGAAAACCATGCCCACTTGAAAAGATATCTCCAACTCCCAACCATATAAAATTGGAATCAAGATACTTTTTTGAAGGGTATCTTTATGTCAAAATATATAAAAACATGATTACATACAAATGGGGTTTATTGTCCTTTCAAAGATCATTGAGTGCCGCTTCACCATGCAATAAATTCCTATACTTGTCAACTTATTTTGATAATTAATGCATGATGGGCTCTAAGATTAATTTTTATTTTAACAAATAAATGTTCCTCTCCATCTCCATCTCTATATCTATCTACCTCTCTATCTATATCTCCTTGCCTCTCTCTCTCTATCTTGCTCTTCCCCCTCTATCTCTCCCTCTTTCTATTGCTACCTCTTCCTTTCTCTATCTCTCTCCCTAAATTGTAAACATAACATGAGCCTATAGGTATTGGAGCCTAATTATCTTCCTAGTTTAGAGGTTTTGTCTTAATTGTGTTTAGATCCTTGTAAGTGGATTCATAGCTGATTTGAAGTTAGATCACTTCTCCATTGATAACTTTGTTGGAGCATATTATGGTGACCCCTGGTAGCCACATTCACTAGGCAATGTGTATACAAAATATGTGAAAGATCTCCATCTCCATCTCTATCTCTCTCTTGCTCTCTATGTATCTTCCCTATCTCTCTCTCCTTTCCTCTCCCCAAATCTCTCTATCTTCCCCCTCTATCTTTCCCACTATATTTATATTGATATCTATCCCTCTTTCTATCCCTATCTATCCCTCTCTCTATCTTTATCTTTCACTCCCTCTTTCCATATATCTCTACTTTGCCTCTATCCTCTCTCTATTACTCTCCCTCTCTCCTCTCTCTTATTATTTATATATATATATCTCCCTCTCTATCTCCATATCTCTCTCTCAATATCACACACACACTCCCTGCTTCTCACTCCCTATTTCTATCTCTCCTCCCTCTTTCTATATATCTCCCTATCTCTTGGTCTCTCCCTTTCTCTTCCCATATATCTCTATCTCTCTTTCTCTTCTCATATATCTATCTCTCCCTCTTTCTCTATCCCTTTATCTCTATATCTACTTCTCTTTATTTTTATCTCTTTATCTCTATATCCCTCTCCCCCTCTATATATCTCTATTTTTATCTCATTATCTCTATCTCCATCTCCCCCTCTATATATATAATTATATATCTATCTCTCTATCACTCTATCTCATCATATATATATATATCTCTATCTCTTCCTATCTATCTCTCCATATCTATTTGTCCCTCTCTATCTCCATATCTCTCTCTATCTTTATCTCTCCCTCTACCTCTCTTTATATCTCTATCCATTTGTTTCCCTCTCCCTCTCTTACTCTATCTTCATCTCTACCTTTATCTCCATCTCTCCCCCTTTATATTTAAACATGTCTCCCTCTCTCTACCCATCCATATCTCTCCCCCTCCCTCTCCCTCTCCCTATTCCCAAACCTCTCCCCCTCTCTCTCTCTCTCTATATATATATATATATGGCCTCTATCTCTATCTCTCCATATTTCTTCTTTTGTTTCTCCCTCTACCTCTATCTCATTATCCCTCCATCTCTCTACCCATTTATCTCTCCCTCTCTTTATGTCTATTTTTACATCACTTCCTATCTCTATATTTATCTTTCTATCTCACCCCCTCTCATTCTATCCCTCTATATATTTATCTCTTCCATATCTATCCCTCTCTCCTCTCTCTATTTATCTCTCCCTCTCCATATCCCTCTCCTTTTTCATCTCCATCTCCATCTCCATCTCTATTTCCTTACCCCCCCTTTCTCTATCTATCTCTCTCTCTCTCTCTCTCTCTCTCATCCCATATCTATTTCTATTTTTGTCTCTCCCTCCCCCCCTATTGCAAACATAATGTGAGCTTGTTGGTAATGGAACCTAATTATCTTCCTAATTTAGAAGTTTTGTTTCAGTCATGTTTGGATCCCTGTAAGTGGATACATAATTTATTTGAAGCTATCACTTCTCCATCAAGATATTTGTTGCACAAGCAACATCATTTGCTAAAATTCCTACCAATTGACTTCATTTACTACATAAATGTATGCAAAAAATAGGCCAATTTTTCTTTCATTGATCCTCCACACATCTTCATCGTACCCATTGCACAACAAGGTGTAATTGATAGCTTATATATTATATAGGTATGATGTAGCTATAAGTTGATATGGTTTGTCAAAGGATTCTTGGTTTGTTGGTGAAAAATATTTTTGAATGAGACCATGATAAATCAAGTCTTGTTGAGTGCAATTCCTTGAAACTATAAGGGATGAAGCTAGAAATGTTCCCTATACAACTTTGATGGAATTGATACCCCCTTGTTCTTAGATCTTAGTTGAAGAGTTATTCGCTTAGACTTGTACTCCTATATCAAATAGAAAAAGTAATTTGTATTTGAATCAAAATCATTCAACAAAAAAAGTTATCATAAATTGAATTTTGGAATAAGACCCCCCTTGTCTCACCCATATATATTACCAAAAGGTAAGGGAATAAGGTCAACCTCTCTCTCTTTGGTGTAGAGGGGTTCCAAAGACATGGATGAATACTTCACTTAGCCATCAAAGCATTAAGTCAGAGAAATCAACTCGAAAATACCATCTTTTTAGAAAAGCTCATGAATAATAATATTAACTTGGAAAAATAAGATCTTTGACTATGACACCCTCAACTTCAATCAAAATTGTTTGATTTATTTAAAGAAATGATATGTTCATAAACTATTATTAATTATTAAGAAGGAAATAAATTTGTGTTGTATATATGATTATAGTTAATGTAACTTCTCTTATTCTATTAAGGACATGCTATGCTTGTGCTTCTCCTATCATTCTCATCTTTATACATAATTTTTTTGGCAACTTGTTTGTTAAGTTATTTTTCTTCATTTTTTTATGACTCTTTCTAGTAAGTTTTATTTTTTATTTAAATATTCTTTTCATTAATAATGTATGCATATTTGTATTTTCTCTTGTTTATTATGAGAAATTTATTCAAAAAAATTATTGTTTGTTGAATTTCATGCTAAATTATATGAATTGGGGTTTAAGTTGTCATAATTAAGAATATGGTCTAGGTCACTTGTTGTGCTTATGAAATTTGTCATTAAAAAACACTACATTTTTGTTCTCCCATTTATGAACTTTTATTTCAACACTATCATTCAAGCTAAACGATCCATGCCCTCCTTTAGAAACAAATTAATTAACTACTACATCTTTGCGTAGAGATAAAAACACCTTACCAATACCTAAGAGGATATAAATAGAAAATGTGTTGACATGAAATTGATAGAAATTTAGTTTTCATTAAAATTGATGTGATGTGTACTTTGATTGTTGAATGTCTAAGATAGATATATGATATATGAAATATGGAACTAGATTAGATAGTAGAGATTTGTGGCAACATAGAAATGCGAAGCTGAGAGCTTGGGACATGACTACACTCTCAATCTAGTTTGCTTGGTGTGGTTCTATCTTGATGGTGCACATCTATCCTAATTTGCAATAGTTGTTTTTTCTACCAAACAAGTCTTCAATACCTCTAAGGAATTCTTACTTACATGATATTTGTGTAAAGAAAATAGTGCACAATGATAAGAAGCACTATTGATATTCTACTATGTGAGTATTGAATTGTGCAATTTCATTAACCCTTAATTATGCCCCTAGGTTGAACTAAAAATAGTAGAAGACATAAGAATGATAATGAATGTTGTTGAAGCCTAATGCAAGTAGATGAGTAATTATGCTTGATAGATGTCTTTGCAGTGTTCTTTGATCTAATCAATGCTAATTATTGATTTGTTAATTGTTCTTGATGCCTAATTCTAGCAAATAAGAATTAATGTCTAATTCCTATCAAAAGAGAAATGCTCTTTATTCTTTTGATACTTTTTTTAATCCTTTTTTTACCATTGCTTTAAATTTATTATGATTATATTTTTATACAAAACCCTAGATACATAATGTAAAAATTTTCCTACCCATGTTGAAAGCATGAAGATCATATATTTGGATTGCAAGCCTTGGAAAGTGAGATTTGATTTTTAAAAAATTGAGGCTAAACCTTTGATCATAATCTACTCCAGTTGAGAAATCATATGTGTGGTCCTCTTGGAAAAGAAAATTGCTGACAAATAGTTCATGCATGTTTTGAACCAGGAGATATTTCATATCAACATGTTGGGTTTAAGATTAGGGTCAATGAGCAAGTCAAAAGAGCCAAATTGTGTACTAGAATCATGCATTAAATCCATCCTTGTAAAGTGGCATAAAACATAGAAGTGAAATGGAAAAAGCATGAAATTTTATCATCTACATTCTTATATCATATATTATTTTTATGTGATTAAATCTTATGTGGTATGCCTTGACATTACTCTTACATGCTTCTATTTTACATGAAATTTATCTTATGTCACTTTCGTGATCACTTCTTCTAGACCAATATTATTTTGTCATTTTACATGATCAAACATCCAAAATAAAATCACTAGCCATGGGAGAAAGTGTGTCATCCTAATATGTAAGTGGAGGTAAAACACACATATTTATCAAGTGTGCAACACTAGGCTCTTTAAGGATGAATAAAAAAAGTCATGTAGAGGATAGCTATCATGAGATGTAGAAATAAATGATGGTTTCTAGTGTGGGAATAATATTGGTAGCAAATATGGTTAATAAGGAAATGATGATCCATTACAAAAGATATAACAATGAAACATAATCAAAGGTAGAGTGGGTTGGTAGAGATCAAAGAAATAGTAAACAATGAAAGCTCAAATCCTAATCAATATAATTCAATGAACCACTAATAGGTAAATTAAATTAGATAAAGGTGTTAGGATAGAAACACATCCATGATTGGATATGAAAATAATAAAACATAAAGCATACCTTGAAACCAAAGAGGAGGAAACTAAAAGTATTGTGATAGATAATTGTTACTTGATTATGATATTGGATCTAAGATGAATGGATTTAGATGATTAAGCTATGTGAATTTTGGATCTATGTAAAAAATAGTTCAATTGTGTAGTTTTTGAATTGACCCTCGTATCTACAAATTTGAACTTTTTCTATGGAAATGACCTTGTTGGCTTCAAACCTCTTGTACCTAAAAATGTTTTGTATATGCCTATAACCTAAAATGAAAGATTTATCTCTACTTAAATTTGCAATTAAATAATTTGATGAAACTAATGTAGAAGCTATATAATGACTAATAGGAAGGTGCCACATGGATCTAAAGTAGCAATATTGTGGGCCATGCTATATTCTTAGCAAGGCTCATATTTCAATAGTTGCTTTTATAATTAAGGATGAAATATGATGTGCTCATTCCTTAACTACATGCAAGACTTTAAAAATGAAAAATGCCATGGAAAATAAAAGTGTAGATGCAAGTTGCATGCATGTAGATGAAGTTTCAATGTGACAATTGAAGCTATGTTCAAGAATTGCTAGAAGGCTATAGTGACATGATATAGACCTATAGATGGAAAATCCATTCCACTGGTACTAATTAGATGAATGCGAGGTGGTACTTGGGAGTTCGTGGTGATTGTTAGAAACTATGATGTGTGCATAACTTGAATAAAAATTGAATCCTTGAGATATGGGTGATATTCTAGCATTTATAATTGAAGTGAGGAATTGCTGTAAGAGTTTGGTGATTGTAGGTATCCTGCATATATGAATGAAGAGAATTTTCTCCTATTCCTATAGTGAATTTGATCCAAGGAGGATTTCCCTCCTCATACTTGAAGCAAATATGATTGTGTATTGCACTATTGAAGAAAAATTTAATTCCTAACAAATGTTGCAATCTTGCAATGTTGGATTTGCAACTAGTGTCATCAACAACATCAAGACCCATTTTGGTGCAGGTGCACCCTTGCATGAACATGCCTCCATGAGGAAAATTCTAGGTTTTGATTTAAAAATGATGATCTCATGTTGTCATAAGGTCTAAATGACCATAATAAGCTTGTTTTAGGTCATTTTTAGTTATTTTGGAGTCATTGGGTCTAAAGTGTAAAAGTTGCACGAATTGAGAAAATGTCGTCAATGCAAATTTGTAAAATGCAACAAATTGTAAGAAGGTGGAAGGTGAAGGGAAAAATTAGTT
This sequence comes from Sequoia sempervirens, assembly GCA_007258455.2. Taxonomy (NCBI): domain Eukaryota; kingdom Viridiplantae; phylum Streptophyta; class Pinopsida; order Cupressales; family Cupressaceae; genus Sequoia; species Sequoia sempervirens. Next base: position 10,740 of record VDFB02335930.1, read on the forward strand.
GAAGAGTTAGTTTAGGAATTGGTTTTAGTTATTTAAAGCATTTTGAAGCATCACAAACTTTGAGGATGGATGAGGAATGGTGTAGGAGAGATTAAATTAATAAAATACTCTGTTTTTCAGTTATTTACCAACATTTTTTGTGTTTTAGGCCTCTATACAACCATATTCAGTGCTCAAAACCTCTCTTCCTCCATTGGTAATTGAATCCTTGTGAATCTAATTTGATTAGCATTTTGTTTCATCAAAATACATTCAAGTTTGCAAAAGTCATGTGCAATTTATCCCAGGTGGGTTGAAACCCCGACTTAGGGTAACAATGAACATTGAAAATTGTGTTTCTCACCATTTTGTTGGTGGGTCTCCCTATAAATTGGTATGAAGCAAGTTTTATACGTGTTTTAAAGGATTCCAAAGCTATAGGATTTGAATGTGTGGTTTTGGGTAGTTTCTATGTTGCCCTAAGACTGTATTTTGTATGAAATTCTGGAAAATGACAGAGTACAATAAGGGTTTAGTGCTTTGCTTATGAAAAGGGTATTCCACTTGGGTAAATTTGATTGAAAAACATTGTTAGATGTATTGTGTTTCATTTTCATACAAGTTTTGATGAGTTTACAAATGTTAGAGCCTATTTTTGTTATTGCCCTATTAAGGCAGTCTTGTAACAGTCTAAATTTGAAATAAAAAATGAAGGTTACGGATGGGTGATTGATAAAAGGTCATGAATAAGGATTGGGGAATGGTCTAACCTTGTTGTGCAGGAATGCTTATACTTTTTTAAGGCTTTAAGAAGGAGGAATGGGCCTTGGAATTTGGTGTTGATTGTTTATGTGGTCAAATGGGCATAGTGGCTAGTTAGGACAGTCCACTTTTGAAAGTTCTTATGTTTGAGTTGTTCAAGTTGGTGAAAGGGTTTGAATTAATCATTTTAATGTTGCTTAAGGTGTTTTGAGAATTCAACAAGAAGTTCTATGCCTTAATCTCGGTTTTGGTGTTATGAAACAAGGGTTTTGTGAGGGAAGGTTGAGTCATAGTTGCAAGGAAAAGTAAGAATTTGGTTGAGTTGAGATTGTTTGAGTTGTTTGTGCTCCTACATTATCATCAGTTTGGTATTAGAGATCGAAATGTCTGGGTAGAGATTTTTGTGGTTGTGTGCACAGTTGATGGCCAAGAGACTAGGTAGAGGAAAAGTGGAAGGACCTAGGCGAGGAAAAGAAGTTGAGAAGAAGCAAGGAGAGACTTGCGTGAGTAACGAGAAGATAGATTTGTTGAGAAGGAACTTGCAGGCAACAAAGTTACAAAAGAAAGTAGAAAAAGAGAGGAAGAGAAAATAGATGATGCAAATAGAGAAAGAGGTAGCAGAATTGAAACAAGCAATAGAAAGAGTAGAATTGGAATTCCAAAGGGAGATGGAGCAATTGCTTAGGCAAGCATTCAGTTGGGACTTATCAATGAGGAAGAAGGTGGTATGGCCCATTCAAAAGATAGTCAAAAGGAGAAGGCAAATGAAGATAAAAGAGGAAGAAGCATTTGAAGATGCAAAAGAAGAATTCATAAATGAAGAAGACAAAGCCATTGCAGCCATTCCCAAGCATGAAGGTGAAGGTGCAATAGAGATAAGGGACTTGATCTCAAAAGGAGAAGATATTGAGTTGGTGTCAAGATTAGATGAAGAGAAGATCAAGGATGAATTGATCTTGGATATTTACAAAGAGTTGAAAAAAGATAGAGGTATTGTGGTAGAAACAATGTATCATTTCTTTGTAGTACTAATATTTTGGACAAGGAACAAATTGAAGATTAAGATGCAACAAATAGGAGAAGGACAAAGGGATATTGTAATACTTCAGGGAAAGAAAAAGCAGATTCCAAGTGGCAAGACAAAATGGAAACAAGTTGACATAGACCAACTCAAATGAAAGATGAAGATGAAATTTGTTGCAGGGCATAAAAAAACTACAAGGAGGAGCATTGATGATCCAAGAGGACTTGGAATTCTTTTTGGCTAGAGAGAATGGTGCAGGTGGACCCTTGCATGAACATACCTCCATGAGGAAACTTCTAGGTTTTGATTTAAAATGATGATCTCATGTTGTCATAAGGCCTAAATGACCATAATAAGCTTGTTTTAGGTCATTTTTAGTTATTTTGGAGTCATTTGATCTAAAGTGTAAAAGTTGCACAAATTGACAAAATGTCGTCAATGCAAATTTGTAAAATGCAAAAAATTGTAAGAAGGTGGAAGGTGAAGGGACAAAGTAGTTGAAGAGTTAGTTTAGGTATTGGTTTTGGCTATTTAAAACCTTTTGAAGCATCAAAAACTTTGAGGCTAGATGAGGAATGACGTAGGAGAGATTAAATTAATAAAATACTCTATTTTTTAGTTATTTACCAACATTTTCTGTGTTTCAGGCCTCTATACGGCCATATTCAGTGCTCAAAACCTCTCTTCCTCCATTGGTAATTGAAGCCCTGTTAATCTAATTTTCTTAGCATTTTGTTTTATAAAAATCCATTCAAGTTTGCAAAAGTTATGTGTAATTTATCCCAGGCGGGTTGAAACCCTGACTTAGGGTAACGATGAACATTGAAAATTGTGTTTCTCATCATTTTTCTGGTGGATCTCCCTATAAATTGGTATGAAGCAATTTTTATGTGTGTTTTAAAGGATTCCAAAGTTGCAGGCTTTGAATGTGTGGTTTTGGGCAGTTTCTATGATGCCCTAGGATTGTATTTTGTATGAAATTCTGGAAAATGACAGAGTACAATAAGGGTTTATTGCTTTGCTTGTGAAAAGGGTATTCTAATTGGGTAAAGTTGATTGGAAAAAAATATTAAATGTATTGTGTTTAATTTTCATACAAGATTTGATGAGTTTACAAATGTTAGAGCCTATTTTTTGTTACTGTTCTGTTAAGGTAGTCTTATAACAGTCTAAATTTGAAATCATAAATGAAGGTTATGGATGGGCGAAATTGATAAAATGTCATGAATAAGGATTGGGGAATGGTCTAACCTTGTTGTGCAGACATGTTTATACTTGTTTGAGGCATTAAGAAGGAGGAATGGGCCTTGGAAGTTGGTGTTGATTGTTTATGTGGTCAAATGGGCATAGTGGCTGGTTAGGATAGTCCACTTTTGAAAGTTCTTATGCTTGAGTTGTTCAAGTTGGTGAAAGGGTTTGGATTAATCATTTTAATGTTGCTTAAGGTTTTTTGAGAATTTAACAAGTTCTATGCCTTAATCTCAGTTTTGGTGTTATGAAACAAGGGTTTTGTGAGGGAAGGTTGAGTCCTAGTTGCAAGGACAAGTAAGAATTTGGTTGAGTTGAGATTGTTTGAGTTGTTTGTGCTCCTGCATTGTCATCACATTTGGTGTGGAAAGAATTAATTTTATATGCAAGGATCTCCTCCTTAGACAAACCTTGTCAATTGATTTAATGATTTTAATTATTGGTGAAAGACAACAAGCAACAAATGCAATTGATTTGACTTTGTGACACTAATGCTTTTGAGATTTGATGTGAAGGATGCAATGCAATGTATATAAGAATGAGTTAAGGGTTTTCATGTGTTGATGTGGTTGATGTGGAAAGTTGAATAAAAAATGAGGGGAGATCTCTTGTGACAAATAGATGTGATGCGGTTGTTCCGATGATGAATGGATCCTAGATGCTTCTCCTTAATTATTGATTGATTGCAAATGATTGAAGGAGTGTCCTTTATACTTGTTTTAAACTCACAATGTGAAAGTTTTAACATATTAGTCAAGGATAATAACTAGTTGAAATTGAGTTGGCTTGGGCCCATAATAATATATGAATTTCAATAAAGTAGGTTAATCTCATAGCTGCATAAATGACCCTAGTTTAGATATGTGCTGTGTTTTTTAACGTAGAAGAGAAAACTATGATTTGATATTAACAAATACTTCCGTAGAAATTTATAAATCGAGACCCACAAAGATATTAAATCATTCTGCTAGAACAAAAGACCTAAAACATCTACGCAAAATGATATAAAATGAAAAATTATAATGCAAGGTCAGGACTTTCCAACCTTATTCAATAATACAAATTTCTGTTACTAACCCATCAAAACTATATTTAAATTTATGTTACTAACCCAACAAAACTATATTTAAATTTTCTTTACCTCTTGAACATTTGAAAGGCCAGTACCCTGTAAAAATACTGTTCACAGTCAAACAGCAGTAGTTACAGTTAAAGACCAGTAGTTACATACAGACAGTGGCGGTGAAAAATAGACATACATAACTGCAAAACAGCATTAACCTGCCATTCTATTCTTACTATCATGTCACAGTGTTTCAAATTCTTCTAGTGGGGTGAAAGTTTCATAACTATTATGAGAAATGCTTGGCAGGTCCCATCAAATGAAAAGGAATGGACAGAGTCTGAAAAATCTTCAGGAACAGGACAAACGAATCTGAAAAATCTTGCATTCAGTTAGAAGGCGCCAAGTTTGTACGAACAGGAAGGCCATGGGTTTTAAAAGCTGCATTATTACAAAGGACTCCAATTATTATTTTCAAAGGACTTCAATTATTTTTCACTTTCTGCTCCCACTGGACAACCTTTATGTATTGTCTGGTCCGGAATTTGTCGAGATTTTCAATGACAGACTTGGTGGTACCTATATGTTTTACCTCTCTCACAGAGCACTTCACCACAAGGATAACACTCTACTTTTTTTTGAAATTGAATTGAAGTGAGTAAGATTACAGGTAACAGATTGCATCGTCATGGGTGTGCGTGCACAATCAAACAAATTGGTGGAGAACAATTAAGAATATATAGTCATTGTTGAACAGTGTAGGGTGGTGAAGAATATCACATCCTTTCAATTATATGCTAGACTTGAAAGAAAGCAATGGTTTCAAGGGTATTTAATATATGAAACTTTTTGTTGGTTCAGTTTATACAATTGTTTGGTTCATATTTCTATGTCAAACATGAGTAGAAGTTATGTGGGTTGTTTTGATTTTATTATAGTAAAGAAATTATTGAAATGGATAGAAAGTTTAGAGTACTATTAATTAGGTTTGAAAGTAGGGTTAAAAGATATAAGTTTTTCAAAGTGTATATTATTAGCTTGAATATTTTTATATTTGATTGTTTATATTGTTTTTTCTATCAATATTTTGGACAACACTCTATAATTCATCATGAGGATGAGATAACAAGAGAAGAGAGAAGTAAAAAATGAATAGCAGACGTTACTATGTAAAAAGATAAAGAGATTAAAGTGACATGGGAGCCACGAAAAAATCAATAGAAGAAAGGACAAGAAAAATATTCCTTCAAAACTCACATTACAAAGAAGAAAGTGATAAAAAAAGGAACAATGAATATTAGAGCTATAAGAAAATAATATAGACAACAATTAAGAATAAATATATGTATGTGTGTATGTATGTATGTATGCATAAGTATATACATATGTATATGTGTATGTAGATGTATGTATGTATGTATGTATGTGTGTATGTATATGTATAAATGTATATGTATATATATGTATGTATGTATATATGCATATATAGATATACATACATACATATCTATACACATATTTTTATGTATATATATTTATACATATATATACATATACATATACATACATACACATACATACACATACATACACATATATACACATACATACATACATACATACACACATACATACATATGTGCATACATATATAAGACCAAATTGGTTAAAACTATTTTTTTTATAGTGGACAAAATATATCTAAAAGAGAAATGGGTAAAAGAAAAGACATAAATGAATAGAGGAATGATAGGATGACTGAAACCAATTAGATGGTTATCTTACATATCAATAATGACAAAATAAATGGAATGATAGGATGACTGAAACCAATTAGATGGTTATCTTACATATCAATAATGACAAAATAAATATGATACATCAACAAAAAATTACATAAGTGATAGACAATTACACTAATCAAAATTGAAGGTAAATATGAAAACACCACATCAAGATATAATATATGTATGTACATGTGTATGTATACATTCATACATACATAAGACCAAACTGGTTAAGACTATTTTATTTCACAGATGACAAAATATATCTAAAAGATAAATAGGTAAACAAAAATAAGATATAAATGAATAGAGGAATGATAGGATGACCAAAAACAATTAGATGGTCGTCTTATATATCAACAATGACAAATTAAATATATGGTACATCAAAAAAATACATAAGCGATAGACAATTACACTAATCATAATAAAAGGTAAATATAAAAGCATCACATCAAGACATAAGGTAGTGACAATTTAAAAGGAACCAAATACATGAAATTGAGAATGAATATACTTATAAAAATTCTTATGCATGAATATACATAAGAAAATTATCAATATGTATGTCTAAATTGTGTATATCAATGTATAAGAATAAATATGAGTATGAACAAACTATATTAGAATCCCAATATATAAATTAGGGAAAAATATTAAATAAAGTGTACTTAAGCACATACAAATGAATTTGAAAAATATTACCAAAAATTGAAAAGTAAACAAAAGGGTATATATATATATATATATATTCTCCCTTTCTTGCTCCTTTTTCTTATTATGAACATAGTAATTTTCTAGTTCTTATATTCATTTTTATTATTTTAATTGATATATATATATATATATATATATATATATATAGTTATAAGTGTAAATATTCTCTTGTATATGAATTTATGTTTGCTCTAATTTATAGGTCCTTTACATTGATACCATCTTATATTATTGGCTTCTCTTCCATTTTTTGTTTTTCATCATATATATATACATTGTTATACACATACATTTCTAGATATATACATATTCGTATACATAAATATATGTGCATTTATATTTAACAATTATGCATGTAATTATTGTTCCATATTTAGATGTTTTGTTGCATGTTTGTAATTTCTTTTGTTAAATTTTCTCATTATATTTGGAAGATATTCTCAATTCTTTCTTAGATTCATATTTGTGTTTCTTCATGTATTTGTAAACATGGACTCATATACTTTTATACCCCTATGTTCTCATATGTTTATATACCTTGTAATATATGCTTATGCATATACATTTTATTTTCTTTTATTCCTATCTACTAGGTTATTTAATTCCAATATATTTATATGCTAAAGTATACTTATGCTATTTTTCTTTCCCTTTTTATTTATTTTGATTCTTTCTTACTCACCATTTTGCTTGTATTTACTGTCATTTTTATAATTTATTTTGTATATATTCATATTCTTGGTCATATTTATTATTTGGTTATATTTATACATTATTTTTGATAAAGGGAAAAATAGATTTTGAAGGGATCCAGAACCCTAAAACAAAAAGAGCAAGGTTGCAGAAAAAGACAGTAAGCAGCCAACAAAAAAGATCAGCTCCACAACAAGACCAATCAAGATTTACAATTTACACTTTTCTTGTGGGAGCGGAGAATCATGTCGAAAGAAGGCTTAGAGTATTTAAATTTTTTTCCTTTAACTGTGATCCAACCTTCTTCCACTTGTACCGCTTTACCATGCCAAACCAGCTCGCTATTTTCATGAGTATGAAAGCCAACAGCTAGTGAATGTGGAGATTCATCTTGATTCCTTTGCGCAGATAAATTCTTCATAGAAGAACAGCCAGAAAGGGAAGCCAAAGCACAATCACTTGAAGTAGCAGACTTAGAATCAATAGGGGAGGCCCTAGCGTCCCCGCCAGAAGAGACAATAGGAGGGGGCATCCCAAGACCCAGTGATTCGGAAGCAACCACATCTAAAAAACTCTTATTCTGATCAGCTTTCTTCTCAACCGTATAATGTTGTTGAGAGGCACCTTTCCACCAAGTAGCTGTCTTAGTTTTTTTCTCAAATCCGCAATGTGCAGCCGCATGTCTAGTATTGAAGCATCGTCTACACCGAAAGGGAATCCCTTCATAATCCAAAGATTGGACCCAAGAGCCTTTAGAAGATTTAAGAAGGACTTCAGCAGGCAACCCTTTTGAAACATTGTTACTTAGTTCACATAATTCTCTAATGTTCCTCCTATTTTATAATTTTGGTTTCTTATATTTGGTTCCATTCTTATGGCTTATTATGTCATTTTATTCTTGTTCTTATATTTTAAATGTGGTAAGTTGTTTCTCATTTGTTGTTTGGTTTTTTCTCTATAGTTCATTCCCATCTTTTTGTAGTATCATTATTTTTCCACTTGTTTGTATGTACATGGGCATTTATAATCTCATTCATGCATATATTATCATTTTCTTATAGTTTCTCCTCTCTTAATTTTTCTTATAAATGTGTGTACGTATATATATGTGTATGTATATATATGTGTGTGTATATATACACATATACATATACATGTGTACATATTGTGAATGCTTGGTCTAGACCTGCTCAAACATGATCAAACAACCCAATGTTAGTCAATAAACAAGCCTAAAAAAATCACTCCCCATGCAATTCATTCAAATGCAGTGAACAAGAAAACAAAGATAGAAATTCAAATGAAAGCTTATTGAAATCTTATTCAAAACATCCAAACCAGCATCCCATGGGGGAATTGGTGCTACTTTGATGTGGAAAGTAGCCCTTTCCCAATTCGTTGCAAGATTTGACGAAGATTGCATGCTCTTTGATAAAATTTGTCAATAACCTAGCTAAGATTGATGAGAAACTATAAAAACTTGGATGAAATATGGATGAACTTGCTCAAAATTTGTAGATAATAATCTTGCATAAAGTTGTGGATCCAAAATCAATAGAGAAGCTCTCTATTTATAGGAAAGAAGGATGGAGAAGCGAGGAACATGAAGAATGTGGGACTAAAGATAGACCAATGGCATTGTGCCACTTGTCAACATGCTATTGAAGAGAGGTGGAGCACATTTTGATCAATGTGCATGATAAATGCAATTAGGTGGAATTTGAAATTCAAAAGATGGTTTGTGGAGGAATAGTTGAAAGATGAGTTAATGCCACTTGGCTCAAGAAAAAGAACATGTAAGAGTTATGAATGTCATGTTGGAGGACAAGTCCTTTTAGGAGGGAGATTTCAAATTGAGGGATATTCCAAAGATATGCCCTTTTTGAATGAAAATAGAAGAATTTATAAATCAAATAAATTGATTTATTTGTGCAAGTTGCAAAAGCTAGAGGATTTGAAGATTAGAGTTAGAGTTAATTAGGATTTAATTTAGATAGAATTAGTTGATATGAAGTTTGATTTAGATTTTTAGATTTATTTAAATCAAATGAGAGGAATAATTGAGAGATAAATTTAATTAAATAAAATGACTTATTCAATTAAATGAAGAATATTGAGATTAAATAAAGTTGATTTATTTAATCAAAGGAGGAACATTAGGACTTAATTAAATAAATTTTGATTTATTCAATTAAGTGAAGAACATTAGATTTAAATCAAATAAAGGTTAATTTATTCAATTTAAAAGAGATGACTTTATTAAATAAAATGATTTATTTAAAAAGAGGAACTTTAGGATTTAATCAAATAAAGTTGATTTATTTAATTAAAAGAGGAATTATGATGAATTTAATTAAATAAGGATTATTCAATTAATTGGTTAGTAAAGAAGTGATTTAGGGAGAACTGATGTTAGTAAATCAGGATCGAGTGCACAATATCAATTAGGACAATTTGAACGTCTACACATACATACACAGATATATATACATATATGTACTATATATATACATATACATACATATATATACATATAGATGTATATGTGTATATGTATATGTATATTTATATATGCACACATATACACATACACATTAAAATATTATATAAGAAAGAAAAGAAACATGTTGACAATATAAAAGGAAAACAATACCTCCTACTTATCGATTGATGAGCTAAAGGGGCCCTATAATGAATGGTTCATAAGGCACAACACTTGCTGAAGGTTTTGCAAATGGGGTTGCAAGCTAAGTGGGATAACCTTGGGGAAAACTCCTTGGTTAAGTGCACTTGAGCTGGAGTAGTACTGGGATGGGTGACCTCCCGAGAAGGCCCAGTGCTTCACCTCTGTGTGCATCACCTAGATGCAATGAGTGCTAAGTGAACCATTCATTATCATGAGAGATGGGTTCTTGTGAACGACTACTCATGAAACATGAGTCAATGAGTTTGACTCAAAAACTACACAGTTGAATCTTGATAGCAATTTCACAGAATAAAAGGATGTATGTAAAGATAAATTATATATAAGCAATGATATGCATAAATTTGGACTAATCTATGACAATAATTATATATATACATATATGTATATGTGTGTGTATATGTATATGTGTACATACATACATACATACATATTCTCTTGTATTCATTGGTGCTTAAATATACTCTTTTGTTTACTTTTCAATTTTTGGTAATTTTTTTGAATTTCATTTATACGTGTTTAAGTATAATTTCTCTAATATTTTGTCCATATATATATATGGATTCTAATCTATCCCTTTCATATATTTATTCTTATACATGATTGATCTACACATTTGTAGACAATTTTCGTATGTATATTCATGCATACATATTTTTACTGATATTTGTCCCATTTGGTTCCCTTAAGTTGTTCCTATCTTATGCCTTGATATGACATTTTTATACTTACTCTTTTATTTTGTTTATTTATTTTTGGCTGATATATCATGTTCCTTTTGTCATTACTCCTCATTTTTGGTCATCCTATCATTCTTCTTCATTTGTCTTATATCCGTTTTACTTGTTTTTCTTTTAGGTATATTTTTGTCCTCTTTTGTAAATTTTTTTTAGTCTTAACAAGTTTGATATTATATATATTTACACATATATTAACATTTACATAGGTTGCAACCTTATTTAGACAAGTTTTTTATTTTCTTGATTCTTATTTACACTATTCTATTGCAACTCTAATTTTCTAATTTTTTCCTTTTTTATTACTTTCCTCTTTGTAATTGGGAGCTTTAAAGGAATAGTTTTCTTTTCTTTTTCCTATTGATTTTTTCTTGGCTCCTGTGTCACCTTAATCCCTTCCTTCTTTTAACTAGCAAGATCTGCTATTCACCTCCTCTGCTGCCTCACCGCCCCCCCCACCGTCCCTTCTCTCTCTCTCTCTCTTCTTATTATCCTATCATGGCAATGGATCATGTAGCGTGATCTAAAATGATGATGGAAAAAAACACATAATCAATCCAAAGATAATGGAACTAATAATATGAACTGTTGAAATTTCATATCTTTAATTAATGCCCTTCATAAAAGATAATTATTTCACATATCTAAATAACTTTTCAAAAAGGATATCGTGATCCTTCCCTTTATCAAAATTTCCCACCATCTACAATACAAAGCATCCATCAAACAGCTCTCCTGTAGGCTACTATCTCTTCACCTGGAATTAGCTTCCTTTCTTTGTCTGGACCTGTGGATTCTTCTTGATACTGCTACTAAGACAAGAGCCACGGGTCTAAAAGGTGAATATGCAAGAAGACAAAAGAAAAAGTTTCTGGCATTAGTCAATAGGCCTCGTCTATTATTCTCGCCTCACCAGCCTGCCTACTGCAATCACCCGACATTCTGTGACAACTCCACATAGAACACGAACTCTCTAACCCAACTCTCCCCACCAAATCAGTCCTCTCTACGCATCTCTACGTCTCATTGACTGCCTTTCCTTTACCCCACTAACCCTCCAGCTGGCCATTCTTCTACAATCCGCGGTCCTTGCATGCTAGACCACCCTGTCCCTCTTTATCCTAACGAACTTAACCTCCCCTTCCTCTCCTAGCTACCCCTCAATATATGCTCCAACCACGGCTATCTCTCTTGTTCAACCGCTCCAAGGTGCCTTCCACGAGGTACCCATTCAAGCCATAGACTCTCCTTTTATCCCATGTCCTCTAGTAGTCGGGGATGTCCCTATGTCTTCCATTCTGAATGGTCACAAGCACTGCTAAGTATTCAAACCCCTCTCATCACCAACCTGCTCCTCTTCACCAATGTCTTGATTGTTCTCTCCCCACACCTGCTGCTCCTTAATTAAGCTAACATATTATTTAGAAATCAAGGTTGCAGATTGACCTTTAACTAGAGGTGTCTTCACCAATATCATTCAAGATTGGGAAAACAAATTAGTAGTTAACTTTTCAGATGTTCATTTAGACCTGCTAACCTTCGATTTCCTAAAATGGGGCCTCAACATTACTATCACCCTTCATTTCATAACTCATTGAATTTTTAATTAAAATTGAGAAGATGGTCCTCATTTCATAATTCATTGATTTTTTAATTGAAATTGAGAAGATGGTCCATTATCTGTTTGAGGATATTGCTAAAGAAATTAAAGAAGATTATGCCATCATGTTGAGACATGTTAAACCTCCTAAGTGCAACTTTCCCAAATTTGCGTTCCATGCCTTTAGAAGTTGTTTGAGCAAAAATAACCTCTTCATTGTCAAGATAGATAAAGGTAGCGTCAGTTATTTTGAACAAATGTGACTGTGTCCAAGATGGAGGTTCTCTTGTTAAATAGTAGTAGTTATAAAATTTTAGTTACCAACCTTGTCTCCAAAATCATGAAAAAAGTTAGAATGGCTATTTCCCTTTTAACTTTCAGTGATGCTATCAAAAACAGTTGATCATCTCCAAAGAGGTTAAGCCTCGTATTTACAATCTCCCAAAAATCCACAAGTTGGTCATTCCCCTTAGAACCATAGTGGACACCATAGTCTTCTTGACCTACAAGCTTTTCGCCCATCTTGCTAAGCTAATCTCTATTAGGAAAGGTATCTCAACTTTGCTTCTTTTGATAATGTTACAGAAATGTGAGTTTTCATTTATATAATAGAAAAACTCAATCTTTGGGTAATAGAGTTGGTTTTTAGCCAAAATAAATATAATGAGGCATTCAACACTGTCAAGGGAGGTTCTTGTTGCATAGGTCTCTTTTAACTTTACAATTTTTTTTTTTTACCCAATCGATCCCTCAAATAAAAAGTTATGGCCTCTAGAAGTTTGCATAGGAAACACAAAAATTATATTGGAAGCAAAATAACTATAAGGGAGAATTACACATGTTGACCAACTTATGATACAAGTTGTGACACATCATAATACATCTTTGATTGGAGATAATGAAACAAAAATTAAACACCTAATTTGGTGAGTGGATTATAATAAGGTTAGAATAAGTGGAAGGATTATGCTAGTTGATGTAGGAGCATCCAGTGGTGTAAGGGCAATCTTGCATCACCCAAAAATAGTTAAATTTCAAGTTTTTCGGTTTTTAGATGTTTTTAAATTTTTGGATACCCTTTTCGTCATAATGAAATTCTCAATTTACGGTTTTTATTTTCTATTCATGGGTTGAAAGATATTGCAATTTTAGTTTCCCAAATTTGCACCTGAAAATCTTCCGAGTTAGATTTGAGACACTTAGAGTTCCCGGATCGGCCCTGAAACTTGCTGAAATTGGCATAGAAAATTTTGAGCGTGTTATTGATTTCAAGACCTTTCCAACGGTTCAAACGGTTCACGAATCGGAGTCCCGGATCAAAAGTTATGGCCCCGGGAAGTTGGCACACTTTCTAGAAGATACAATTGCAAATGTTCTTTTGAAATTTGAACTTCAAGTTGTAATTTTTGGCGCCAAACCGCCTAAACTCAAATTTGAATGTTGTTTTGGCTCCAAACTAAAGAGGAGCTTTATTTATGGGCGGGTTTCTAATTTTTGGGTAACTTTTTGGGGGACAAGCTTGCATATTGTGAAAGGGTGATTCTATAGCTTTTTGTAACTTGCATGTGTTGTAGAACTTGGGGATTTGAGATCCTCTGTATGTAAGAAGCTCCATTTCTAAATAATAAAATTATTCTCTTGTTTGTGGGTTATTTTCTAAGTCTCGAGTGCGCCCTCATCAATTAATTATCAGTGGGTTTTCTCTTGAGCGTGTGGAAAAATCGCCGTCGGTTAGTTTACACGGGATGTGGTTGTGGGTCGAGGTCAAGAAAGATGCCTCAAAGTGATGCACCTAGTAGTGGTGGTGCTAGAGATGGTCAGGCAGCAGAAATGCTGGTGGAAGAGATGCACTGGCAGCCCTCCAAAGACAGATTGATGTATTACAAGAGCAGTTGAGAAGAGGGTTAAACGAGGGAGGAAAGTGAGGATGAAGGAGAGGAAGAAGGTTCAAATGTAGAAGAGGAAGAAGAAGCAATTTATCAAGACCAAATGCGGCTAATAAGGGCCATTTCAAAGATCGGGAAAAGACCTAGAGTAGAAGTCCCCAGTTATTCTGGAAGTCGGAGCAGGAAGAGTTGATTGGTATTTGGATCAGCAGGAACTAGAAAAGAATAATTTTGAGTATGAGGAAATAGAGGACCTAGATGTCCGGGTTAAGTTTGCAAGAAATGAAAGGCTGAAGGGCCATGCGATTTATTTGGTGGAAAAATACGGTTGGAAAGAAATGAAAGAGGAAAAAGAAATATCACTAGATGGGATCGCATGGTAGAAAAGGCAGTTCATGCCGGTGGACTCACAGTTAGATTTTTTGAAAAGCTGCAAGGAGTTGAAGAAAGAAGCGAGATCATTTGAAGAATATCTTTGATTTTTACCTGGAATAATCATCCCGGAAGCGAGGCCACATGAGGCTAATAGGAAGGGTTGCCCGATATCTTAATGGATTATGACCGAGCATTTAGGAGGAGTTAAGCCTAGTCAGAATGACCACCATTGAGGATGTGTATCAGTTTGCTTTGAAGGTGGAAGAGAATTTGAACAAAAGATTTGATGGCAAGCAAAAAGGATGAGGAGGTCAAAGTGGAAGGTGGAAGACCTTCAGGAAGCCGAAATGATGATGAAAAGAAATGTGAAGATGTGGGTACCAGCCAAAACCAAAGGAATGACAACTTCTACCACCCTCGTGATCAAAATAGTGGTGATCAAAGAGGTAGAGGATGAGGGAGATATGAAAAAGGATCTGGAAGAGGTGGTTTCAGAGGAACGTGTTTTTAGTGTGGTGAAGAAGGGCATCGAGCCTATGAATGTCCACAATACCAAGGAAGGGCAGACAAAAGGCCAGAATGTCATGGAAGGGTTAGCATGCGGGAGATGAGGTATCTGGTTTGATAGGATGATCTTTGTGAAAGGGCCTAGTGATTAGGAGAGCCACGGTGGTGAGGAAAAGGAACCCGAGCAGAGAAAAGAATCTATTTTGCACAAGGTGCAAGTGTGAAGAAAATGTTGTGATGTCATTATTGTGGTGCGGTGCTTGATGTCGGTGTCGAGAAAGAGATGGTTTACAAAGTTGGAAATTTTGAAGAGGAAAGACACCGCATTAAGTATACAGTTCACGGTTGCGAGAAAGTTCCGCGAAGTTTGGTCAATGAGCGATTACCTAGTAAAGAGTTGAATCGGGAGCTACCATGATGAGGTACTCTGTGATATCATCCCATGGATGCATGTCACATGTTGTTGGGGAGGCCATGGCAGTTCGATAGGTGAGCTATACATGATGGCCATGCAAACACTTATTCCTTGACAAAAGGATGGGGTTCGTCACAAGTTGAAACCCCGAAGGAGACCTAAGAAAATGTATGCAGTAGTGCTAGAATTTGTTATGTAGATGGAAGAAATTTTTTAGAAGGTATGAAGCATGAGTGTGTGTGTTATGCATTGATTCCTAGAGTGAGTAAGGAGGATAGTGAGAAGGTTCCAGAAGAAGTTTCTGGGATGTTAGATGAGTTTTTGGATATTGTTTCGATAATGTAATTGAGGATTTACCATAATAAGAAATCGATCAGTTATCAGATTGACTTGATTCACTGGAGCCAGGTTTTCCAAATAAGGTAGCTCATAGAATGACTCTAGCAAAAAATGAGGAGTTGAACAGACAAGTTCAAGAGTTGTTGAGAAAGGGTTTGATACAGGAGAGTTTGAGTCCATGTGTAGTACTTGTAGTACTAGCACCAAAGAAGGATGGGGAGTGGAGGATGTGTATAGATTCTCAAGCCATAAACAAGATAACAATCAAGTACAGATTTCCCTGCCAAGGATGGATGACCTGATGGACTGTTTGAGTGGAGCTCAGTACTTCACAAAGATTGATCTAAGAGTGGATATCACCAGATCTGGATTCAAGGGGAGATGAATGGAATACTACCTTCAAGACCAAAGAGGGCCTGTACGAGTGGTTAGTCATGCCTTTTGGGCTAACCAATGCACCGAGCACATTCATGCGGCTCATGAACGAGGTACTAAAAAATACAGGAAGTTTTTTATTGTGTATTTAGATGATATTTTTATTTTCAGTAAGGCGTTGGATGAGCATCTAATGCATATTCGGAGAGCCTTTGAGAAGTTAAGAGAAGAGAAACTGTTGATTAATTTGAAGAAGTGCATTTTTGTGAAGAGGGAGTTAGTGTACTTGGGGTTTGTTGTCTCAGCAGAAGGTCTCAAGATGGACCCAGAGAAGGTGAAGGCTATTCTGGAATGGTCTACCCCAAGAACTGCTACCGAGGTGAAATCTTTCCATGGTTTGGCTAGTTTTTATAAAAATTTCATTAGAAATATCAGTAGTATTTATGGACCCCTGACTGAAACAATGAGAGGGGGTAGAAAAGAATTCAAGTGGAGTAGTGGAGTGGCAAAAAGTTTTGAACTGTTGAAGTAGAAGGTGACAGAGCAACCTGTTCTAGCTCTCCCAAATTTCAACAAGGTGTTTCAGGTGGATTGTGATGCCAGTGGTTGTGCCATTGGAGTAGTGTTGAGCCAAGAAGGTAAGCCCATTGCCTATTTCAGTGAAAAGTTAAATGATGCCAAGAGAAAGTATTTTGTATATGATCAAGGAATTTTATGCAATAGTTCAAGCATTAAAGAAATGGAGACATTATTTGTTGCCAAAGGAATTTGTTCTATATATTGATCATTAGGCCTTAGATACCTAAATAGTCGGGAAAATTAAATGAGGCATATGAAATGGGTAGAGTTTTTGTAGAGTTATACCTTTGTTTTGAAACATAGGAGTGGGAAGTCAAATAGGGTTGCAGATGCCTTAAGTAGGAGGCATACATTGATGACAAAGATGCAGATTGAAGTGGTTGGTTCAATGAACTTAAGACACTATACGCAGAAGATCCTGATTTCGCAGAGGCTTGGAAAGCTTGCAAGGAACCTGTTACAGTGGACAGGACAAGGTGGTTGGATTTCATAATCTAGGATGGCATGCTATTTAAGGGAAGTCAATTGTGTATCCCGAGGAGTTCCATGAGAGAGAACCTAATAAAGGAGAAGCATAGTGGAGGAATGGCAGGACATTTTGGTTGGATAAGACCATTGCCATTATCAATGAGCATTATGTATTGGCCTCAGTTATCACAGGATGTGAAGAAGTTTGTACAAAGATGCGGGGTATGTCAGATGGCTAAAGGAGTGAGTCAGAATATAGGCTTATATCAGCCCTTACCTGTACTAGAGAGGCCGTGGGAGGATATAAGTATGGACTTTGTTCTTGGTTTGCCAAGGACACAACGAGGGAATGATTCAGTCTTTGTGGTGGTTGATAGGTTTTCAAAGATGGCACATTTCATTCCATGTCAGAAGACCCATGATGCAGTCCACATTGCTGACTTGTTCTTCAAAGAGGTGTTGAGGCTACATGGTCTGCCAAAGAGTATTGTTTCAGATCGTGACACCAAATTTGTGGGGTACTTTTGGAGGACCTTGTGGAAGAAGTTGAAGACAGAGTTGAAGTTCAGTTCTGCACACCATCCTGGGAACAGAGGTTGTTAACAGAGTTTGGGTAACCTACTGGAGGATAAACCCAAGGGATGGGACTTGATCTTACCCCAGGCAAAATTTTCTTACAATAATTCTATCAACAGAAGCACTGGTAGATCACCATTCTAGATTGTGTATGTAGGTAGCCCTAGAACAACTCCAGAATTGAGGAAGATGGACCAAGAGAAGAAAATAAGTGTTGAAGCTGAAGATTTTGCAGAACACATCAAGGATATACATGAGAAGATAAGAGAACATATTAACAAGATGAATATGTAGTATAAGGCTAAGGCAGATTAGAAGAGGAGGTATAAGGAGTTTCAGATTGGTGATGAAGTGATGGTCCACTTGAGGAAAAAAAGGTTTCCAGTAGGAACATATAACAAATTGAAGATAAAGAAGTTCGGTCCCTGTAAAATTTTGAAGAGGCATGATTCAAGGAATGCATATGAGGTAGAGTTGCCAGATGGATTCAACATTTCCCCTGTGTTCAACATTTCAGATTTGATAGAGTATCATGAAGGTGGCATAGAGGAAGCACCAACAATAGAACAGTGTGGGATTTCAGCACCTACTTCAGCAAAAGAGATTGAAGAAATCCTGGATATTCGTGTGGGAAGGAGTACCAGGAACATGCAGTATGAAGAATATCTGGTGAAATGGAAAGGAAGGCCTGTTGAAGATTCATCTTGGTTGCCTAAGGTAGAGGCCGATCATTTGGGTTTTCCTCCACCATCTGAGACATGATGGGGTCACTTCTCAAATTACCTTGGGTGTCTGATGCAAGAGCATCCAGTGGTGTAAGGACAATCTTGCATCACCCAAAAATAGTTAAATTTCAAGTTTCTCAATTTTTAGATGTTTTTACATTTTTGGATACCCTTTTCGTCATAATAAAATTCTCAATTTATGGTTTTTATTTTCTATTCCTAGATTGAAAGATATTGCAGTTTTAGTTTCCCAGATTTGCACCTGAAAATCTTCCAAGTTAGATTTGAGGCACTTAGATTTCCCGGATCGGCCCTGAAACTTGCCAAAATCAGCATAGAAAATTTTGAGTGCATTATTGATTTCGAGACCTTTCCAACAGTTCAAACGGTTCGCGAATCGGAGTCTCGGATCAAAAGTTATAGCCCCGGGAAGTTGGCACACTTTCTAGAAGATACAATTGCAAATGTTCTTTTGAAATTTGAACTTCAAGTTGTAATTTTTTGGCGCCAAACCGCCTAAACTCAAATTTGAATGTTGTTTTGGCTCCAAACTAAAGAGGAGCTCTATTTATGGGCGGGTTTCTAATTTTTGGGTAACTTTTTGGGGGACAAGCTTGCATATTGCGAAAGGGTGATTCTATAGCTTTCTGTAACTTGCATGTGTTGTAGAACTTGGGGATTTTAGATCCTCTGCATGTAATAAGCTCCATTTTCTAAATAATAAAATTATTCTCTTGTTTGTGGGTTATTTTCTAAGTCTCAGGCTGCGCCCTCATCACTAGTTTTAGTTTGTGGACTCATCTTGAGATTTTTAATCATGTTTCATTGAGATTTCTATGAATGATAGTCTTATTGAATTGAGAATTATATACCCACAACACATGATTTAAGGTGAAACTCAAGTATGGTTTCATTTTGGATGGTATAATTTCATCTTGGTAAGAAAATAGTGACTTTTATTTGTAATATTATATACAATTAACTACTACATGTTAGTTTGAGGTGTATGTAGGATGGTTATTTTAATCCTAGCAATTTTTGGAGGGAGAGTATCATACGGGAGAAGGAGGTATATTGTGATAGTATGTAGAAGTTTGAACCTATTAAGAACCATCACACATGTACTAGCTCATGTGCTATCAATATAATGAGTCTGTAAACACAATAGTGTTGTTTGCTATATTCCAAAGTGTGGATAATAATTAATTAATTAATCAAGATGATTCATATTGATTTGTAATTAAATAATTTCAATTATATTAACTATGAAGTTATTTTAGAAATTAATTTAATTAAATATCTAATTAGAATAATTTTCAAAGATAAGAATTTGAAAAGGTAAGTATAATTTTCTTATTCTTTAAAATTTACTTTATTGAATAATTTGTATTTGAGAAGGTTTGAGCCTTTTCATTTATCTCGATTAGCTTTTGGGTCAGTTACAGTTGCTTCTTTTGTGGCTTTTCCATTTATCTAGTAGATTGTTGAAGTCTTATTCTATAATATATTTTTGTGCATATTGTGTCATTGGGAATTCCATGTGACTGCATCTCTTTGAGGCATTTTTTCAAACAAGGTAGGTACATTTTTTCACATACTTGTCTAGCAAGGACTTCTATGCTTGACATTATGCAATCCATATTTTGGAACCTTTTTTGAGATTGATTGTTAAGGTATGTTACTCTTCTTTTCTCAAAAAAATGGCGATGTTACTCCCCTTTTTTTTTTTTAATGTTACTCCTTTTTTCTTACAATTCTTTGCTTGAATTTGAAGCTTAAGATTGTAGAAATTACCAATCTTAATGTTGGTAGTGTAGGGAAGTAAAGTTTTCCCATTTCATTTACTTTTAATGTCTATTTAAAATTTACATGGAAAGATCAATTTTTTCTTGTATCTACAACCACCTAATGCTCTCATTATTTTTTAGCATGCCTTGGATCTTATATCAGTCCTTGTATTTGTTGAAAATCTTGATGTGTAGCAACCATGATTTGTATGAATGAGTGGAATTCAAATACATTTGTAGGCCACTCATATAGAAAGCTACATGAGATAAAATCTATTTGTAATTATTTTCTATTTTAAAGTTGTTATTTTGATACATCCTTTAACTAATTAATACTTGTATAATTATTCATCAAATGGGACCAACACTAATAATCATGTTCAATTGGCTTCAGGTATGTGATCTAGGGATAAATCAGAGGTTGTTTACAAAGGCTATCATAGGTTTGAGTGATGAATCAACTTCCTGAGAATAGAACCTTGTCTAAAGTAACATAATAGTAAGAAATATTAAGCTTTTTTTGGCTAGATCAATTGGCGAGTAATTGGTTCTTTCTAGATTGAATCCTAGGTTTTATCCCTAGAGGGATTGCTTTACAAGTTTTGATGAGGTAAATGTATGTGTTTCAACTATTCTAATCATTTGATTATTTTTTTATTCGAGTGTATGTGTTTTACTCTTGCACAAACTTAGGGAACTAATCTTTATTTTGTATATCCTAACATGGTATTAGAGCCATTTAATTATGAGTGATTTATTTTATATTTTAAATAGGTCTATGCACTAATCACTTTATGTGTTATTTTCTTTA
This sequence comes from Sequoia sempervirens, assembly GCA_007258455.2. Lineage (NCBI taxonomy): Eukaryota > Viridiplantae > Streptophyta > Pinopsida > Cupressales > Cupressaceae > Sequoia > Sequoia sempervirens. The sequence goes on from VDFB02335930.1 coordinate 31,897, forward strand.
AACCTAATATTCTCTTCTCTTGTATCTTTGGATGACCTAGAAAATTATAATATTTTGGTAGGATAAATTTAAATTTTCTATGGTTTTATTCTTGATATTTCACACTTTGGGAACAATAGATTTTTGGTAATCTAGGTAGTACTTTTGGCTACTCCATTGTGTTTTAGAGGCTCAAAAAAATAAGCTTGGATTTTTATTTTTCTTGAATTAGATGATAGTATCAAAGGATTTAAATGTGCTTATTAGTGAACAATTCATTTTCGGGGAATTTGAGATCAAAATATATTGTCATTGTATTCAAATGGTATCAAAATCCTAGAATTAGTATATATTTTTTAAAATCCAAGTAGCTCAAGTAGAAGAACTTTTTTTTTGGCCCATGCTTGTAGCATGAGGCCATATGACATTGTTGCTATTTTTTTATATTTTTAATTTATTTTAGTTTAATTTTTTTGGTTAAGTTTTGGGCCTATGACCCATTTAACACATGAACCACTTTTAATAGGGATCACAACCAAGTTATAGCCCCTTTTTTGTTGCTTGTGGGATCCAAAAGGGTTTGTAGGGTCTTTAGGCCTCAACTCTACTAGCTCAATAGGTCCTATCTAGTCCAAGCTAGCCATCAACCACTTACAAACTCAATTGCTCTCTTACAAAAAATCCTACATTCATGATAATGCCTCCAAATTACTATTGTGACTAGCGGCCCACTCTTTCTCCATTACCTCAATAGCCCTTTGCCTAGGCACCACACAATATCTACTAGTGACCATAGGTGTTTCGCCTAGTCATCACCTCCATTATTAGTTTTTCTCATCTACCATCCACTATCCATCAAGGTCCCATTAGGGGAAATTAATCCCTTACCAAATTTCACCTTTCAATTAGAGAGTGATGGGTTCAATTATTAGCCTATTTTTTGTTACTTTCATACATACTTTCAGACACTTTTAAGATATACTCTTCAAATAATACTCCTATATAATGATATCTTTTCATACTTATTATACAACCTTGGACCTAAATCATAGTAATGGAAATATGGTTATGACATAATAGTATTGCATGGTTTATATATGTAAGTATGTATGAAATGTGGATGAAATTTTGTTTTTAATTATGGTAGTTAGCTTTGTGCATATTTTTTGTGGATTAACCATTTTTTGCAGCCAAGAAGAAACTGTAGCCCATAGCAACTAAAGCTGTAACTCGCAACGAAAGGAAGACTGGTAAAATGAAACAAGGGAAGTGCTAGATCAAACTAAATGCAATAACTATTGTATGAATACACTTGATAGAGTTGAACGTGCATCATTATGACAAGTTAATAAAGAATTGGAGAAGAAGAACTCTTTTGTTAATAGGATTTTGCATAATTGTTTGTGTTTTTTACATGCAAATGCGTTTCATAGAGTTTTAGTTTTATTAGGATTCTTCTTTCTTTTCAGTTATAGTTTGAACAATTCAATTTTAACTATATACTTTGATATTTAGGAGTGGAAGTTAATGATTATAGTTAATTGTTTCTTAGAATAAGACTCCCCCGTGCTTGTATATAGCCGGTGGTTGAGTCCTTAGATAAGTTAGTTGATTTCAATATTTTGTTATCAATTATTTTTTAGTTTCAGTTATCTACATACATGATGCTTATTCAGAATGATTTTCATTGAATACAATATGTGATTTTGTATAATATTTTGTGATATGCAATGAATGAAGTTCAATTTCACATGGATGCGTAGAATATGATAGTTAGATTTGGTTTTAGTTAAGTGAGAACAACCACTTGAGTAGGCCACTCAAGGTGATTGTTCTTCACTTCATTTATAGCTGTTTATTTATGTTTAGTAGTTCTTTTCTATTTATCATTACTTCATGAACTACATGCAAGTTAAATTAGAATCTCATACTCTGATTATTAGAAATGAATGTTCATGAGCATGCATGTATTCAGTTAACCAGTAGTACTTCGAAGGTTAGAATTAGTTGAGTTGTTAGATTTGATAAGTTTGGAGTTGATATGGTAATACTTTATTAGCAATAGTTTAGTTATAGGTTAAGTTGTAGGCACCCATAGTCATTAATGCTAGTTTGTTTCTTTTACAATTATGTGAGTTTTCAACAAGTAGAACATCTTGAATAAGATAACTTAGCTAGCCTTGATTCTTTAAAGGCACATATAATGCAACACTATCAAAAGTTCACAAACCTTGGGTTGACATTTTAACATAGTCTTTGCAATGTTGAGTGGATTGTTTAGTTCGATATACCTCTGACTTGTGTAGGTTCTACCAAGTTTACAATACATTAGTTTAGACTCTATAGAGAAGCCAACTTTAGAATGTTGTTTCTTACTCAAATTGAGCTATTTTTTGAGATGTAGAATTTCATTCTCTTCATAGTGGTAGAACACATTACAACTACTTTAAATAGATTTACAAAATACTATTTTTTTATAAAAATTAAAGGATACAATAAATATGCAATTGAGATTGTTAGTTAATGGATTATGCACTATTTGAAATCCTCATTTTTTTTCTTATTGCCCAATCATAGAGATAATCATTAACCAACAATTGGGTAAGTTATTTCTATGTGAAATAATTTCCCTCTGAATTTTATGAGGTACAACTCCCTCATCTAATAAGAAAATATGTTTTTTGAATTTTAAAAATTTAAAATGGGTATTCTTTTAATCAAAAATTAGGAAAGGCCAAAATAATAGAATAAACAAAGTCTATTAAATGCTACCAACAAATATTTATTGAGAAATATATCATTTGCGACAAAACAATTAGAACATAGACTAATTGTATTTCACAAAGCACAAACTAATAAAATTATCAACCAAAGTATTGCACTATGTTGTCATTAGTGTTTTCATTGATTTCAACCTCTAGTGTAGTCATGATGAGAAGGTGTTTGTGGTGATGATTAGGGGTTGCACATGCAGCAAGGTCACTTTCCAAGTGATTTTGAGAAAATTTATATAGAGTGTACAAGGTGACAGGGATGTGTTTTGTATTGTGCTCTGCATTTATTCATGATTGAAGATGCGCTCATGCAGTTTGGATGTGATGATAAGTAGTCTTTCAAGGTCTTATATCCAGAGTTCCATATTTTGGATTGTACGGTAGTAGATGTGTTTGAAAATGTTTGGCTTATGAAGAGGGTTGTCTAGGAGAAATGGAATTGCTCCACATTTCTCTGCATTGAAGTTTCTTTTCTTATAGATTTGGGAATGTGCTAATAATACTTGTATCTATCTTCCCTTGGATGGTTTGGTGTTCATCTATTTCACAATCTTGGTTCATGAGTTGTGTCTCAGTGGCAGTTTGACTGGTTGCACGAGATGATAGTATTTTTAGTCGTATATGTTTATGCTAGTGTGTTTGAATATTATGTTGGTGTTGGAATATTCCAAGATATTATGTAATGTTGCTATGTGGTCCGTAAGATGTTTCCCAACTTGGTGAAGTGTGTATGAACAGTTTCTTGGTAGCGTTAATGCCAGTTTGGCCAACTTGGTGTATTAGAATTGTTTGCAAATGTGCTTCATGGATTGTGGAAGCCTGGTGTAGCTTGTCAATATAGATTTGGGTCTTGGTTAACCCTTGGTGTGGTACGCCTTCACTTCTTTCCACAACGAAACTATTTGGTGCTGAACTATTTGGTGGTTGCACATTTGAAGTGCATACATTTCATTGAAGCCGACTTAGAGAAGGTTATTCATGGTTGTGAAAGGTATATATGCAAGGTCAATTGTTCTAGGATAAGTGTGTGTTACGATGAGTGGTATGAAATGAAGTATATGTGATCATGTGTTGTGATCTGAATGCAATCTTAAACGCCTAAGACTATCAAAAGTAGTGAGTAGAAGGTGTCTACATTTTAGTGTGCCCGAAGTTGCTAGAGGTAGTTAGCCAAAGGTTGTGGTGGATTCTCCTATTGCTCTAAGTTAGTGAACCCCCCTATAACAATTTCCTTCTATTCTCTTGTATTATGAAAAAAGCGATCTTCTTGGGCAGTGAGCCCTTAGTAGTGAGCCTTTATTTCTTTTGGATAATGAGTTCTTTGGGTTGTGATCCCTTTTGGTAGTGCACCTTTTTATAATCGATGTTGATATTCATATATATGTGAGTTAATCCTCATGGTGGTTTTCCCTTATTAGGGTTTTCCACATAAAATATGGCGTTCTATTGTGTATGGTTGTTGATCTGTTGATGTTTCATTTGTTTACATTCATGCTAATGGTTAATAAGGGTTTGAAGATTAATGATGGTTTGAAGGTTTTAATGCACAACTATTTCACCCTCAGCCCCTCTTAGTTGTCTTGTGTGTCTAATAATTGGTATTAGAGCCAAGTTTCCTTGGAAGAAGCTTAACCACTTGAGGTAGATCTAGATGGTGCACAAGACTAGTGTCAAAGTCCCTATGTTCGATGGAACAATTTATTCCTTCTAGAAAGTAAGGATGGAAGCCTTTCTTTTCTCATTAGAGTTTAGTGTATGGAAGTCAGTTGAAGATGGATATACTATGCCTGATACTCTTCTGACAAGTGAAGATGATATCAAGGATTATGATAATAATGGAAAAGTAAGGAATGCTTTTTTGAGTGGAATTTTTGATTTGGAGCTTGTGAAGGTGATAATCTATAAAACTATTAAAGAGCTCTAAAAGAAGTTGAAGAGCATTTATGAAGGAGATGCTAAGGTCAAGCAAGCAAATATGTAGAATTTCAAAGCCAAATTTGAAACCCTAAGGATGTCAGAAGATGAATATATTACAACATACATGCTAAGGGTGGATGAAATTGTTAATTCCATCAATGGTCTTGGTGGAAAACTGGAGGAAAGTGAAATTGTGAAAAAGGTATTGAGAACCCTTCCTAAATCTTATAGTGCTAAAGTTTTTGCTATTGAGGAAGCTCAAAATTTGGATCAATATTCTAGAGATCAATTGTTTGGTGCATTAACTAATTTTGAATTAAGATATTTTGACTAAGATGCCCCAAGAAAGAAAAAACTTTTAAAGTCAGAAAGAAAGAGAGGAATGATGAATCTGATCTGAATGATCTTGATAAAGGGGAAGAAAATTTTGTAAGAATATTGAATAAGGGCACTTGCAAATACAAAGGTAAGTTACCCTTCAAGTGTTTCAATTGTGGAAAGATAGGTCATTATGCTTCAAAATGTTTAGGAAAAGTTTCAAATGAAAAACATAAAGATCATAAAGGTAAATCTTTCAAGAATAGTTATTATGTTAAAGAAGACAATGGTACATTTGATGATGAGGAATCAGACTATCCAAATGATAGAAATGATGAATTTTTGTTCATGGTTTTGAATGTTGGAACTAATTCTACTAACTCTGAAAGAGGTGTGAAGGAAACTACTCCAAAAAAAGGTCATAGTATTGAAGGAAATTTGTTGACTACCTTTCATGCAAGAGAGGAGAGAAACTATTGGATAATTAAAAAAGATACACAAATCATATGATAGGTGATAAGATTAAGTTTGTTAAACTTGAGAAGTATTATGGTGGTTTTGTTAAGTTTGGTGATGAAACATTTGCTAAGATCTATGGAAAATGTTCAATTAGTTTTGATGGAATGCTTAAGAAAGATAGATGATGTTCTTTATGTCAAGGGTCTCTGGTATAATCTTCTCAATGTAGGAAAAATATGTAGCAGAGGATACTATCTAGTGTTTCAAGATGATGGTTGTGAAATCAAAAAAGGAAGCTTCATAACTTTGGTTGTTGCAGGAATGAGGACAAAAGGGAATGTTTATCAACTCAAAGGTGTTGGTGGTAAGTTCTTTATGACTCAAATCAATGAAAGTTGGCTATCGCATAAAATAATGTGTCATATCAATTTTGATATCCTAGTGAAGATCAACTCTACTCATGTTGTGAGAGACATTCCAAGAATTATAAAGCCCACAATTTACAAAGAGTGTTAGTTTGGAAAACAAACAAAGAAGAGGTTCAAAACTAAGGAATACTCTACTACAGGACCTTTGGAGTTAGTGCATACAAACCTATGTGGAACTACTAGAACAAGAAGCTCTCAAGGTGACAAGTATTTTATGTTGTTAATAGATGATTACTCTAGAATGACTTGGGTGACCTTTCTCAGAGAAAAAATAGAAGCTCTAGATAAGTTTAAAGCGTCTAAATCTATGGTTGAGAATGAAATAGATCTGAAAATCAAGTGTTTGAGTTTTGAAAGAGGTGGTGATTTCACCTCCAATGAGTTTAAATTTTTTTGTGAAGATCATGGGATAAAATGACATTTATCATTTCCTAGGAATTCGTACCAGAATGGAGTTGTGGAGAGGAAGAATAGGACAGTTCAGGAAGCAACAAGAACCATGTTGAAGGAAGCAAATATATCAAATGTCTACTGGAGAGAAGCAATTCATACCAAAGTCTACATTCTCAATAGAGGACAAGCAAGAGTGAACAATTCAAAGACCCCCTATGTGCTATGGCATGGAACAACTCCTAATGTGAAATATTTTACAATGTTTTGAAGTAAATTTTATATCAAGAGAGATGAATAAAACTTAGGAAAGTTTGATGCAAGATCAAATGAAGCAATTTTCCTTGGATATTCTACAAAGAGCAAGGCATATAGGTGCTAAAACAAAAGGCTAAAGAAGATAGTTGAAAGTGCAAGTGTCAAAGTAGGTGAAGAATCACATTAGAGCTCAATGTTGATTGAAGGATATGAAAATGATGACCTCCCTTGCAAAGAAGAAGAGAAAGAAGAAGAGAAATAAAAGGAGACATTAGTAGAAGAGGAAGAAGCTTCAAAAAAGAATCCCAACTCCTAAGTATGTGCAGAAAAATCATTCCGAGGATCAAATAATTGGAGATAAAAGTAGAGGTGTTCTGACAAGAATAAAAGTTTCTATGACAGAGGAACAAGTAAAATTTTGTTTACTTTTTGAAGTAGAACCTAAAATAGTTATTAAAGCTTACAAGGATGAAAATTGGATCAAAGCTATGGAAGAAGAACTAAGGTAGATCAAGAAGAATCAGAGATGGGAATTGGTCCCAAGACTAGGAAACAAGAATGTTGTAGGAACAAAAGGGTTTTTTAGGAACAAGTTGAATGAGAATAGAGAAGTTGGCAGAAACAAGGCTAGGATTGTGTGTAAATGCTTCTCACAAGTGGTTGGAATAGATTTTGAAGAGACTTTTTCTCCTCTAGTAAGAATGGAGGCTATTAGGATGTTTTTAGATTTTGTAGAATATAAAGACTTCAAGGTGTATCAAATGGATGTAAATTTTGCATTCTTAAATGGTGAGATAGAAGAAGAGGTGTATATTGAACAACCAGAAGGATTTTAGTTATCAGAAGTTATTGATATGTTTTGTAAGTTGAAAAAGGAATTGTATGGACTCAAACAGGCTCCTACAGCTTGGTATGCAAGATTGGACAAATACTTATTACAACAAGGATTCAAAAAGGGTACTGTAGTTAGCAACCTTTACTTCAAAGTTGAGAGAGATCAAATTCTGATTGTGGTTGTGTATGTTGATGACATAATCTTTGGAGGAAATGAGGAAATATGTAAAAAAATTGTAGAGAAGATGCAAAATGAGTTTGAAATGTCAATGTTTGGGGAGATTACTTTCTTCCTTGAGCGACAAATCAGTCAATCAGAAAAAGGAATATTCATTACAAAATCAAAATATGTTAAGGAAATGCTAAAAAAGTTTGGAATGGAGCAATCTAAAAAAGTATGTACTCCCATGGTTACTGGTTGTAAATTGAGAAAAAATGATGAATCTCCTAAGACAAATCAACCTAAGTATAGATCCATGATTGGTGGATCACTATATCTAACTACAACTAGACTAGATATCATACATGTAGTATGTCTTGTGGCAAGATTTCAAGAAGATCCTAGAGAATCACATGTGACACCAATCAAAAGGATATTCTGATATTTAAAGAGCACTCCAGACTATGGTCTATGGTATTCTAAGGATACTAACTTCTCCTTGAGTGCTTATACTGATGCAGATTGGGTAGGTTGCACAGATGACAAAAGAAGCACAAGCGGAGGTACTTTCTTTCTTGGAAATAGACTAGTTTCTTGGTTGAGTAAGAAGCAAGGTTCAATTTCATTATCTACTATAGAGGCAAAATATATTGTTGTAGCATCTTAATGCACACAAGTGTTGTGGATGAAGTAGGATTTGAAAGATATTAGAGTATCATATTATAAACCTATCTCTATCTTGTGTGATAATACAAGTGCTATCAATATTTCAAAAAATCCAATAATGCATTCAAGAACAAAGTATATCTCTATCTAGTATCACTTTCTAAGAGAAATTTGTTGAGAATGAAGTAATGTTGGAGTATGCACCTACAAAGGATCAAATAGAAGAATTTTTCATAAAGGATCTTCCAAAAGATACATTTGAGTATCTCAGAAAAAAGCTAAGGGTTATTGCAATTCAAGATGTATTCCTCTTCTTGTACTAATGAAGGCTACTTCTCAGGGGGAGTAGGTAGTGGTTTCTTTTGATTGGTGCAATCATAGGGAGCACATCATGTGCCTAAAAGTGAGAGAGAGAGAGAAGTGTAGTATGCAGGTGTTTCCCTTTTCCATTAATGTCAAAGGGGGAGAGAAAGAATCTTGAAAAACATAAGGGAGAGAGAGAGAGAAAGAAGTTTGAAGTGTAAGAAATATCCAAGTAAATGGGAGGGTTGCTTGAGTGTTGGAGATGCAGAGTTGATTGCTTTTGTTGTTTATGGGTTTTAAATAGTTGTTGCCATCAATGAAAAAGGGGGAGATTGTTGCATTGTGTTGTCATTAATGTTTTCATTTTTGTCAACCTCTAGTGTAGTCATGATGAGAATGTGTTTGTCGTGTTGAGTAGGTGTTATAGATGCAACAAGGTCACTTGGTTTCCAAGTGCTTTTGAGAAAATTTGTAGACTATACAAGTGTAAGAGAGGGGGACCAACCATGTCAAGGCCCCAGGTCACGGAGAGCCAAGAGAAAAAGGTTTCCCTAACTTATCTCACTCTAAAGGGGTGTTTGAAATAAGGGATGAGAATGATGAGGACTATAAAGTACTTCAATCACCAATTAGACCTGAACTTTAGTTTGGGTTAGGTGAGCTTGTTTTTTGGAGTCAGTACTGTGCCTCAGACAACTCTCTATCTAAGGATGACAACACAGTTCAGGGATGTTAGTGTGATGCATTGGCATCTCTTGGGTGTACTGGCATCCGTATGACCAAACAACAGTGAACATAGTAAAACTACCAAAAAGACCTACTAACAGCCTAGCTAGTTCAATCTAGATGGTAAAAATAGAATGAGAAAGTATGCAAAATAGATATTGAAGTGATAAAGTAAATAGACAAGAACTAGGGTGATAAAGATAATCTCACAAAAGCGCCTATTCGCCAGCTAGATCCAAATGCATGTCCACCTACACACAAGAAAGAGGGGAAATTTGTTGGGGCTGTATAGGGGTTTGCCTCAGTCAAAGCCCCATTTTGGTGTTTCCACCTCCACGAACAACCAAATAACAATGATATAGAAACATACAATAAAGAAGTAAAGAAGGAAGAATTGAAAATAACACTACAAAATAGTAAAGAGCTACTCTACCAAATCCCAAAAGAGAGGAGTGAAACGTTACCACCTCCACCAAGACCTCACTATCCAATGGAGGAGAAAAGAGGACTTGAACAATCACCACAGCCTCGACCACAATGAAGGGAAGTTTTTCAAAACCTCAAGCCTACATTGCAATGGCTTGCTTCACACTTGCTTTACGGAGTTGAAAAAGTGTCGTTGTTGCAATGGAGTGTTGAAGTGTTGTTGAGAGTGAAATGAAGGCTGAGAATGCTTGAGAAATGAGAGTGAAATTGCTAGAGCTTGTGAAGAATATATAATGGAATGATAATGAATGAATTTGAAGGAAGAAGAGGGAATAATCTTCCATTTTTAGGGTCGGTTGGTTGAAGAGGGATGCTACAAATTGTTCCCAATAGGAAGTGTAACGCCTCTACCAACTTCAGACGCATGAATCCATCTGGGACGTAAGTGCGCCATACAGATATCTAAGTGTCACGTGGGTGTCCCCAACAAATATTCTTCTACCAACACAAAAAATAGACGCCAAGTGGAAGGAAGTTAGCTAGCTGATGTGAAATTTCAACTTGGGGTTTGGTTCTCTAAGGTGAGGATGTGTAAATGGGAAATTTACATAAGGGGTGTAAATTTTCTCCTATACAACAAGGTGACTGGGATGTGTTTTGTATTGTGCTCTACATTTATTCATTCTTGAATATGTTCTCATGTAGTTGGATGTGATGATAAGTAGTCTTTGAAGGTGTTATATCTAGAGTTTTAGGTTTTGGATCATGCGACAGTAGAAGATGTGTTTGACAGTGTTTGGCTTGTGAAGAGGGTTATCTGGGAGAAATGGAATTGCTTTGCATTTCTCCACCCTGAAGTTTCTTCTCTTGTGGATTTGGGAATGTGCTAATAATACGTATATCTATCTTCCCTTGGATGGTTTTATGTTCAGCTATTCCGCAAGCTTGGTTCATGAGTTGTATATCAAGGGAAGTTTGACTAGTTACACAAGATGATAGTATTCTCAGTTGCATGTGTTTATGCCAATGTGTGAATTTTTTTTATTGTTAGAATATTCCAAGATATTGTGTAATGTTTCTATGTGGTCCGTAGGATGTTTTTGGACTTGGTGAAGTGTGTATGTGGTTGGTTGCTAGTGTTAATGCCGGTTTGTCCAGCCTAGCATGTTAACACTATTTGTACATGTGCTTTGTGGATTGTGGAATCCTGGTGTAGCATGTTGGTGTAGATTTAGGTCCTAGTTAACCCTTAGTTTGGTCTACCTTCACTTCTTTCCACTTTGGAAATGTTTGGTGCTGACCTATTTGGTGGTTGCAAGTTTGAGGTGCATATGTTTCATTGAATCCAACTTGAAGAAGGTTGTTCATGGTTGTGGAAGGTATATATGCAAGGTCAATTTCTAGAGAAGTGTGTGGTATAATGAGTGGTGTGAATTGAAGTATATGTGATCATGTGTTGTGATATGAGTGTGAACTTGAACTCCTAAGACTACTTAGAGAAGTGAGAAGAAGGTGTCTATATTTCAATGTGCCTGAAGTTGCTAGAGACATTGAGCTAAAGGTTTCAGATGGTTGTCTTCCTCCTCTAATGGTTTAATAACTAAGCCCTTAGAGCCGTGACTTAGAGATTGGAAATCCACACTAAGTAGTTATCTTACTCATCATGAAGGTGTATTTCATTGTCAACCTAGGGACGTAAACTTGAAATGGGTCAATACTGTATGTGTACTAGGATTCCATTGTAATCATCCATAAACTAGAAAAGAAATAGTGTTGGAAATAAAATGCTAGAAAGAAATCAACTTAAAAACTGAGCATGAATCAACAAATACACTAAGCATCAATAACTAGTATGAAAATGAATGATAGAAGTGGAAATTCCAACAAAGAGACAGGAAACTACTCTATCTTCCTTGGTTGCAGGAATAGTCATAGAACAAAATTTAAGTGGTTGCAGGAATAGACAACTACTGAAACTGAAACTAACCATTGAAGAAAAAATAACTTTTAAACTAAATGAGTGGAATCCTTATGAAGTGGCCCCCCTTGAGTGAGTCTCCCTTAAGCTAACTCAAATGCAACAACTTAGAATATCATATTATTTCTTGAAACCATGATTACAACATCTCAACAATATATCTGACCATTATTTATAGAGAGAAAAACTACTAATTAACCCTAACTACCTAGGCAGTTGAATCCATAAAGATAGGAGGATGCCACTTATTGAAAGCATAGAAAAAGATGGAGGAAGTTATGCATGCACCAAATTTGGTCAAAGAAGACTTTCCCCAATGAGAATCTAGCATAACCCACTCCCTAGATTTTCTCAACAAACAATATATGACCATTAAAAAGGTAGTTACATTCTTTTATTCAAATTAGGAATTTCCCTTCTTTGACCTCTTAATGATCATCTTCTTAACTTTCTTGGCAACTGACTAGCTAGCAGGAGTTCTTTCCACTTGACAAGCTTCGTTGACATTAGCATCTTATTGTAAACCTGCATAATGACATTAACACAAATAATTTCATATCTATAGTTACCTTAAAGTAACATCCATTCAACCACATGTAAAATTAACATAGATAATCTACATAGCATGTTAATGTAATTAAAAGTCACAAGGATAAACTTATGCCCAAAGTTTATGGTTTTAAGGAAATAACATGGAAAATGTCAACAACCAAGTGCCAAAGTCTATGGTAACAACAACAAATAGATAATAAACCGTATCAAAATTAAGCCATTAATTGGACTCATCATTCCCCCCAACCTAATGTTTTGTTGGTCCTCCAGCAGAGGGAGCACTATTCTTTTTCCTAGTCAATGCCCTGAAGTCACCAACTAACAACTGTCCCACATTGGTCTCTGTAGTGTCTGAATTGGGATCCTAGTAGAATCCTTGCTTGTTCTCCAATATGTTCCATCTTTCCATTTCTACAACTATGTCATACCAATAAAACTTGTAAACTGGCACAAACCATAATAGAGTAGGTGGTTGAAATGTTAATGGAAGCCAATATTGCTACCTCAACCTTCCAATCTGTATGTATTTGTCAACTCATTTGCATGCTGCAACATAATTTTGCAAAGAGTGGGGTTCAACTTGTTTCAACTCATCTGTCAAAATGTTCCACCTCTATGATAAGTACCCCATTATTGATTTCCCTGTAGTTTTAGCTACCTTCTCATATTCCTTGTAGGATTCTTCTCTAATAGGCATGATCCTATTCTTGTAGCTTGGGCGATAAAGAATCATGTGCCATGTTTGGTAAATGTCTGCAAGGTTACTAGATTCAACCCTAAGAGGCAAGGGAGTATGAAATTCTCTTTCCCTATAAGTTCTAAACTGCTACCCCCAACTAGTTTCATTATGAATCCAGGACATAAATGTCCTTAAATGGAGATCTCCAATGTATAGTAAGGGATTCCAATCATGATCATTAGTCACAACATAATTATGTAGGTATAGTTCACACAACAAATTTTTAACTTCGGGATGGGAAAACTGGTAGGCCTGGAAAAACTCATGTGGAGTGTCAAGAGAAGGGCTCAGACCTGAAATAATCCTTGATAGTTGAAAGGAAATATTTCACTCCTTCAAATGCATGACATACATTCTACGAGGAGTTTTTCATGCTAGCATTCGAGGTACTAAAGCTACCACATTATCCACCTTTTCTTTCAAGGCAACAATTTCTGCATTTTGTTCTTCAATTTCTATATTTTTCTTTTTAATCACATCCTATAGCTTGTGTTTTTCCTTTTTCCATTCCTCCTCTTTTCTTTGCATCACACTCCATAGGTTCAAAGCTACATCAATCCACGAAAAGGTAGGAGGTTTATGTGTTCCTACCAAAATCTTCCTTTGTACCAATTCTTGTTGTTCAAATAACACCAGTTGTAGTGATTATGGTTGTTCATCCTAGTCTGGCTATAGGGGTTCTTGATTCTCAACCTATTCTACAATAACAACAAGCTTTGCTAATCTTATATTTTCTTGTTCTTCAAAAATATTTTTTTCTTCAACATTTACCTGCCCCATTAGGGTTTTTTTCTCTTCCTTAGATGCTTTTCTAAGCCTAGGGATTCTCTTTGGAGGCATACCAGTGGCTAGCCCAGCTGGATTTGATTTCTTAACGGGGATTTTATGTTTTTCTTTAGCTGCAGGAGGAACAATGTCATCAACCTTCTATTTTCTAGGGCTTGGTGTTGTTTGCTTCTTGGCCTTCTCCTTTCTCATCTCTGTCTCTCTCATTTGTGCCTCCTCTCTGCTAAGGGTAACCCTAGTTCAAATTTGGGTTTTGGGAAGAGCATTAACATCAGAATCTAAGGATGAAATTTCCTGATATGAATATTCTAACTCATAAGAACCAATTTCTATAGCTTGTTCGACTATAGGAAGGTTTATGCTAGGGTTTGTACCAAAAGTGGAAGCTCCAGGAGTGGTTTCAACAACCCTCTCTTCCCTACTATCCCTACAAGGTTGAGGGTGACCTCTAGGTCACACATTTTTTTGTCTAAACTAATCAATGTTTACAAATTCCTCCCATGTCATATCAGACACCTCTTGCAAAGATTTCTCTACTAACTATTTTATATAACACATTGGGCACGTTCATTCTTCTTTCATGCCTCATATTGTTCAAGAGCTTAAAATGCACAAAGTGGAGGCATGACTAGTGGCCCTCACAAGTAATATACTTGAAAATGCGGAAGGATACTTGTTTCCATGGCTCTGGCAGAGAAGTTCTCTTTGTACCTTGCTTATCCACAACCAATGGAGGGTTATTGGGTTCAATAAATTCAGCCCTAGCTAACCTTGCATCTCTGGTAGCAGGGTATGGATCTCCATCGACAGGTAAACCCACTACCTTTGTAATTCTCTCCTTAGTAGTGATCACCTCTAACCCTTTTACCATTTCCTTCCCCTCAAAGAGTGTCTGTGCAAATTCTAGTGCAATATCCTCATTGTAGCTGTCAAGTTTCAGGAAATAATCCAGCCATCCACAATTCTTGAACTTAGCCAGAGAAAGTGCATCCTTCATTACCACATCATGAACCATGGGTTCATTCCTAATCAGCTAGCCTCCCATTATTTCAATTGCCCACAATCAAACAAGCACTTCTGCAAAATTCCCTTTCTTGCAATATTTCTTTGAAAACCCAATTTCTTCTTCCTGCAACTCTTCTGAAGTACTAACGCCAATGTCATATGAAATTTACCTTTTTGGTGACTTAAGATTATGACTAAGGCAATAAGGGATCATAAATGAAGGGTATCATCAAGAAAAATGGCAACGGTTCAATGTCTTATCACACATGCAAGTCGTCATTTCAACATTTCATTCAAATTGGCTTTTTTCAAATTTGCTGACATGGATGACACGTGGACTTGTGAGTTGAAACTCACCCCCCAACCTAAATTAGAGCATGTGTCTACACAAGCTAGGTCATAATTATGATTTGACAAGGTAGAGTACAATTATATGCTATATTAAATATCAACATTAATTTATAGTAATTAAATAAATGTACTAAAGATAATTAAGATATAACAGATTGTCACACACGTTACTAAAATTTTGGATTATTTTTTGCAAGGAATGTGGAGAAAGTACCAGTTACCTTTTAAAAGTATAGTTGAACAATTGATGCAGGAATGATGGAATGAAGTGATGGTGGAGTTATGGAAGAGAGAGAAGATGGAGATGGATGGGCGAATAAATTTATTGGTGAAGAAGTGGATTCCCACAAAAGTGGAAATATTTATTATGAAGTGATTGCATGTGTACCTGGAGTCAAAAGGAGGGATAATAGGTCTTCTTCCTTCGACTGCAGGAAGTTCGAAGGTTTGGTGTTGAATAAATTGTTGCATGAATTCTTCCTTATATGTTGGTTTGTGATATAACCTTAGATGGTAACCGTTGACTAGGATTTTGAATCTAACAAGGTCAATGGTTGTGAATTGAACAACACCATTGGGGAAGAATAATGCAACTTCATACGGTCCCAACCACCTTGTCTACAGCTTGCCTGCATTATCTTGATACCTAGAGTCATAAAGGAGTGCCCAGTCACTTGGCTGGAACTGGTTTTCCTTTATGTATCTATAGGGCCATTTGACCCTCTTATTTTGTACTACCTCAATATGATGCAAGGATATCTTTATCATCTCATCCAAAGCATTCAGTTGAATGATTCTATCCTTTTGTGCCTCAGATATGTCTATCCCAATCTATCTAGTGTAGTCCTAAGAGTTTTATGCTGAAACTCAATAGGCATCATGGATGTCTTCCCATATAGTAATTAAAAAGGAGTGAAACCTGTGGTTATCTTCCAGGTGGTCCTATAGGCCCAACCAACTTCTAGCAGCCTATTTTCCTAGTCTTTCCTGTGAATAGCCACTGTTTTGGTCAAAATTGCTTCAATTTTCCTATTGGTCACCTTAGACTAGCCATTCGCCTGAGGGTGATAGGGGTAGATTTCCTATGCCTCACATTATATTCATTGACTAATGTGGTGACAAGGGTTGATGTAAATTGAGTGCCTTGATCAGTCACTATCTCCTTGGGGACCCCATAATGAGTGAATATTTCCTCATAGAGGAATTCTACAACCTTATTATCTCTGGCATGCTTCCTAGCTTTAACCTCAACTCACTTGGTCACATAGTCAGTGCAAAACAAGATGTAGGACTTTCCATTTGATGGAGGATCAATGGGACCTACAAAATCAAATCCCCATTTATCAAATGGAGTGATGACTACCTGGGGATAAAGAGGCATCTCATTATATTTAGTTGGCCAGTCCATCCTTTGACATCTATCACACTTCCTAGTATATTTGTCTGCATCCTTATGAAGTGTGGGCCAATAGTATCCCATGTTAAGAATCTTCATTGTTGTCCTCTTGGCTGAAAAATTCCCTCCACATGGTTCATTGTGACATGCATACAGTATATCATATGTTTCATCCTCCCTTACACATCTCCTCATGGTATGATCTATTCCAATGTAGAACAAACATCTTGCAATCCATGAGAAAGGAAAGGTTTTCTCAATGATCACCCTTCTCTGTTTTGGAGAGAAATGAGGAGGAACTCTCCCTATAATGAGATAATTGGCTATATCAACATACCAAGGTGTGTGCACACTGATGGAAAACAAATGTTCATCAGGGAAAGAGTCATCAATGATTTGAGTGTCCTCTGATGTAGTTAATCTGGAGAGAAAGTTTGCTACAACATTTGCCTTTCGCAGTTTGTCAACAATGGTGATGTCAAATTCCTGCATCAACAACAACCACCATGCTAGCCTGCTTGAAATCAAGGGCTTATTCATAAGGTATCTTATGGCTGCATGGTCTGTATGAACAAACATCTGATATCCTGTTATGTAGTGCCTGAATTTGTTAAGTGCATAGATGACTGCTAACTTCTCCTTCTTTGTCACTATGTAATTGAACTCAGCCCCTTGGAGGTTTTTACTGACAAAATAGATTGCATTCTCAATTTCTCCTTCTTTATGTCCCAAGACAACTCCTATAACATAGTCTGATGCATTTGTATGAATATGAAAAAGAAGCTCTCAATTAGGGCCTTTGATTACATGAGCATAGGTTAAAGCTGCTTTCAAATCAGAGAATGCTTTGTCACAGTCCTATGTCTACTAGAACTCAACATTCTTGGTTAGGAGATTGTACAGCGGTGTTTCCATTTTGTTGAAATCTTTGATGAAATGCCTATAGTACCCTACATGTCCCAAGAAACTTCTAACATATTTTTATTTTGCAGGAATAGATAGATTTGTAATCACTTCAATCTTGGCTAGGTCTACTTGAATTACTTTTTGAGAGATGTAACGGGAAAGGACTACTCCTTCCTACATCATCATGAAACATTTCTCACTATTTAAAGAAAATTTATGGTCTTCACACCTCTGTAAAACCTTCCTTAGATTTTCTAGTGCCTGTGCAAAATCAACACCATATGTAGTAAAATCATCCATATAGATCTCCATGCAATCATGTGAGATATCTGAAAATATACTAATTATTTATCTTTGAAAATTTGTAGGTGCATTACACAAACCAAATGGAAGTACTTGTTAGAAACCAAGATCTAAAATGCAAACCAGAAATCCTTCCACATAAGAGAAAATAAGAAAAAGCAAAGCTATTGCAAGAAGATGTGCAACATAATATTATTTAGGAATTCTTAATTACAAGATATGATATACTTTATAAAAGAAAAGATGCATAACGCTAATCTTATCTTGAGCAACAAGATAGCTCAACAAGATAAGGATGAGAATTAAATAACCTAGGAATTAAATATTACCTAAGTAAAGTTATGCAAGTGTAATTAAATATTAATTACACTAACAACCCCCCATAAGTACAACTTAGGGAGACTAAGAAAGAATGCACCTAAAACTAAGATGAATACAAGAAAGCATGAATGGGACCATGTACAAATGCAATAATGAGGTAGAGAAGGAAAACCCAGTGGGACAAAACCCCCCTACAATGAGATGACTGCTACAAAGAAGCACTGGAAGAACACTGTGGAGTAACACTGGAACCACAATCTGACAAGCAAGGAAATATACTTTTTTCTACAAGAAACCAAAAATGGAATCATAATAATGTGACAGCAGACCTGATGCCACGAAACATTGGAAAACTCACAAACTGGAACAACCCTGGAATATGTGAAGCAACAGTAGATGATATGATGACATAATCTGTAAACTATGTATCTCAATGCCGATGTCAAACTGTGACTAAAACTCTTCCATGGGAAGGAGTACCAAAAAGACTCTGGAACATTAACCATAAAAACACGGCCCTCAAACTGAGAAGGATCTAAACCAATGCGGATCAAGAAACATAATCTCTCAACTGAAGTGTGAACCGATGAATCCGATATGTGTCAAGTAATAGCAAAAAATGTGTCCAAAAGAAACTAGGAAACTAGATAACCCATACGATTTTCCAAAAAATCAAGATGGATATAGAGATCAAAGTGAAAAACTACACTCTAATCAGATTTATTATGCAAGAAGCCCCCTTGATGGAACTTTATCTCAGTTCATTTATTACAATAACCCAACGATTGTAAAAGGAGAGCATACAAACATGCATAAAAATAAAATAAAAATAGACCTCATATCTGTGTAGAGGACTGAGTCAGCTTTCCAATGCCACAAGAATGACAAAAAAAATATCACCGAGTCAAAAGATATGCCCTCTGAAGCAAGAAAAACTTCATCTGAGTTGAAGGACCTGCAAAATAATTCTGGAGCAAAATCAGAAGAAGCCACCTTCACCACTAGATAGAATCATCTTTCCAATAGTATATTGTTTGTGAAAAAAGGACACCGTACGCAAAAGTTACGCTCGATTTTGTAAAAACTGCTCTAGAATTCCCAATAAGGGCTGCAGGGCGCCTAGGGGGCTAAAAAAAATAAGCCCCTGGTCCTGTATGCGACTAGGGGCTAGAGGATTTGGGGCTGGGGTGGAGCCCCTGGACCTGTCGGGTATTCAGAAGGGGCTGGGCGGCCGGGCGAGGGCTGGACGCATAGCGCCCGGTCCCCCATAGGACTGCGACCTATGCTGCAGGGGGCCCACGGGGCTGAAACCTGGCCGGCGATGAGTTGGCGGTGGAGTGGGGTGGCAAAAAAATGGTGGCTGCTCGGTGGCCGCCGGGCAGCAGACTCCTTCTGAATTGGGAGCACTGGCGGGAAAACCAAAAAATGCCCTTTTTATTTTTTTTCTTTTTTCGTACCTCGAGAAGCAAGCTAGGGAGGCCATACGGCCTCCCTGGAAAAATTTCGTTGGCTCAGAAATAACTTTCTCTGAAATCGAGGAAATGAAAGGTGATCTTAGGGTTTTTGGCCTCTGTGAACGCGATGGTGACCTCTGTTTGTGCCCAAAGTGCCCCAAAAAATCAGCTACCCCCAGAGCTTGCAAAAAATCTCTGAGTTTGAAACCCTCATAGATCTGGCAAATGATGGCCAAAATCTACAAAATAAAAGCCAATCTTGACTTTTTCTAGTGCTCTAAATCCAATGGTGAGGCCCGATCTAATCCAAAACACCTCATAAATGAGCTCAAGGCATGATACCCTCGAGGAATCCTGAATGACCTCTACAATGATTTTCTCAAAAATATGAGAAGGGGCTGCAAATCAAGGCTCTAATACCATGTTAGAAACCAAGATCTAAAATGCAAACCAGAAAATCCTTCAACAAAAGAGAAAATCAGAAAAAGCAAAGTTATTGCAAAAAGATGTGCAACATAATATTATTCAGGAATTTTTAATTACAAGATATGATTTGCTTTATAAAAGCAAAGATGCATAGCCCTAATCTTATCTT
Source organism: Sequoia sempervirens (assembly GCA_007258455.2). Taxonomy (NCBI): domain Eukaryota; kingdom Viridiplantae; phylum Streptophyta; class Pinopsida; order Cupressales; family Cupressaceae; genus Sequoia; species Sequoia sempervirens. The sequence continues at coordinate 51,921 of VDFB02335930.1, forward strand.
GAGCAACAAGATAGCTCAACAAGATAAGGATGAGAATTAATTAACCTAAGAATTAAATATTACCTAAGTAAAGTTATGCAATTGTAATTAAATATTAATTAACAGTATTGAGTAGGAATAAGTCCCCCATGGACAGGTAAAGGTGGTCTTCTCTTGATCATCAGGTGCAATTTGTATCTGATTATAACCACTGAAACCATCTAGAAAAGAAAAATATTGCTTACCTGTGAGTGAATCCAGTACTTGGTCTATGAAAGGAAGGGAGAAATGATCCTTTTTGGTGGTAGAGTTTAGTTCTCTGTAGTCAACACAAACTCTCCATTTACCTCCCTTTTTAGGCACAATTACTAATGAAGACACCCATTGGTTGTCTGAGATAGGGTAGATAAATACTGCATCCAACAATTTATGTAGTTCCCCTTTCACAATCTCCCTCAATGCAGGGTTGATTCACCTTTGTTGTTGCCTTACTGGTGTACAACCATCTTTGATATATATCCTATGAGTACAGAGCTTGGGGTCCAATCTTTTCATGTCATGGTAGTCCCATGCAAATGCATGTTGATGGGTCTTCAATAGGTTTATCAGGGACAATTGCTGCTCTTGACTCAACTTGTTAATATTCAGATGTTTCCCTTTTGACACTTGTACTTGTGTGGTTAACTCAATCATAGTTGTTTCACTAATGCTTGGAATTTTTAGTTCATGTGGCAGCAATGTATGAAGCATATCAATTGCTATAGGAAGTTCAGTTGTAGGAAGAGTGGGTAGAAATTTCTTTACTGGACCGGCAGAACCAGATTCATGAGTGGATGAATCTTCATGCACCTCACAATGGTTCTAAGTTATGCGGGACAACACTTCATCTTCTTCTTAAAGCTGCATGAATGGACTTCCTCGGCCTCTTCTCCAACAGGTGGCCATATGGGGTTGTCCATATCATGGGATGGTTGAGCAGGAGGGTAGAGAACAATCTTTTTGGTGTTTTTCCCATGAGATAGTCATGTTCCCTAACCGACATCTAATGTAAGCATTTGTTGTGGCTAACCACGACCTTCCTAGAATAATGGGATACTCACCTAGTGTATCTTTAGGAGAAAGGATCATGAAATCTATTGGGTACTCCCAAGAGTCTAGAGTTACCACAAGGTCTTCTACTATCATCATGAGTTGTGCTATTGAATTGACTTCCTCGGCCTCTTCTCCAACATGTGGCCATATGGGGTTGTCCATATCATGGGATGGTTGAGCAGGAGGGTAAAGAACAATCTTTTTGGTGCTTTTCCCATGAGAAATAGTCACGTTCCTTGACCGACATCCAATGTAAGCATTTGTTGTGGCTAACCATGACCTTCCTAGAATAATGGGATACTCACCTAGTGTATCTTTAGGAGAAAGGATCATGAAATCTATTGGGTACTCCCAAGATTCTAGAGTTACCACAAGGTCTTCTACTATCATCATGAGTTGTGCTATTGAATTGACTTCCTCGGCCTCTTCTCCAACATGTGGCCATATGGGGTTGTCCATATCATGGGATGGTTGAGTAGGAGGGTAGAGAACAATATTTTTGGTGCTTTTCCCATGAGAAATAGTCATGTTCCCTGACCGACATCCAATGTAAGAATTTGCTGTGGCTAACCACGACCTTCCTAGAATAATGGGATACTCACCTAGTGTATCTTTAGGAGAAAGGATCATGAAATATATTGGGTACTCCCAAGAGTCTAGAGTTACCACAAGGTCTTCTACTATACCATCTAGTTTGACAGTGGAACTGTCAGCAAGTTGTAGGACAATAGGAGTAGGTCTCATGTTTGCAACATTTAGTTGCTGCAGGATATCCTTAGTCATCACATTTATTGATGCTCCCAAGTCAATTAGAGTATTCTTTATTTGGATCCCATTTATAACAACTCCTACCACAAGACCACCTAGGTCAATGTACTTAGGAACAGTAACTTTCCTAAGCATGATATCTGCCAATTGTCCCACCACATGAACTGTAGTGGGGTCTTTCTTTTTCCTCCCTGGATTTTTGAGGCATGCTTCCTTGATTGCTTTGCCATATATGGGGACATATTTTATGGCTTGAAAAAAAGGTATCTTAACACATATGTGTTTCAGCTAATCCAAAATGTCAAAGGTTATTTCCTCCTTCTCTTCCTTTTGTTTAACAACTTCTAACCTTTGAGGAAATAGTCTAGATCTTGATCAGTCTATTGAACTGGTTCAAGATTTTTAGGCACACTTGGCTGAATGGGGAAATTTTGATGTTCCTCTTCTTCCACAGGAAGCTTGGTGATGATAAGAGTGGAAGGAGATAGAAAAGTGGCTCCTGAATGCATATGAATTTCACTCACACTCACAACATATGGAGGAAATTGATTAGTATATGCAGAGTAGATTGGCTGTTGTTGTGGTTTGTTATTTGGGTTAGGTGTGGGTTGAGATGGTAACTAAGTAGGTCTAGGTGTGCTTGAACTTGAGCTAGTAGGAGGAGGAATTATGGTAGGTTGTTGAGGCTATGGAGGTGGTTGCACATAGCTATTTTTCTAGTTTGGCCATTATTGTCCTCCCCTCAATTGAGATGTTTGTTGCCAGTTTCCTAGAGGTGGTTTCCAATTCCCCTAGAACTACTGCCAATTCCCCTGAGATTGTTCCCACTGGGGTGGAGAGTTTTGGTGATTGGGCTAGGTATTTGGAGAGTTGTTCCAAGGCTGAGGTGGATATCCTCCATAGTTGGATGGGTATGGGGGTTGCCATTGATTACCAGATGCATAAGAATTGAAATAAGGCCCAACAAAAGATAATGGATCTGGTGGCATACCTTGTATTTGGGCCCATGGTCTCCTTTGTGCAATGTAGTAGACTTGATCATCATCACCCTAGATTGGATTGAACTCAGGTGGGATCTTCTTGCTATCAAGGTTAGCTATCATTTTGTATATGTAGTCCTTCTTTTGTCTACAATGAGGACAATTTTCTATCAACATTGCCTCTGCCTCCTCATGTTTCTTCTTTGCTTGAAGTGTATCTAGCTAAGTGGGTAGATTGTTTATGATGTCTTCCTTGAAATCTACCAACAAGTGAGTAATCTCCATCCTTGAAACTCCATTGGTGGATGATTTACCCATAGAGGATTGGTAACCTCTTCCTTTCTTTAAAGTTTCCCTAGAATAGTTCTTACATATCTTCTTAATATCATCCCAAGGAACTTGGGTGATATCTCCTCCTCCCATTAGGTCCAAAGTATCAATGCAGCTATCATTGATCCCTCTAAGGAAGAGAAATTTTTGAGACTCTTCATTAAGTGTATGATGTGAGGATTTCTACAGGAAAAACAAAAACATTGAAATATAATCCTCCAAACTCTCATCTTCCTTATGTTGCATCCTAAAGATGTCACCTCCTTTCATATCACTGCCCCTACAATATTCTTTGTACTTCTCAAGAAACTTTGTTTTCATATCATCCCAAGTCTCTACAGTGTTCCTACCTAAGCTCATAAACCATCTTAATGCAACTTATTTCAAGGTGGTAGGAAACAACTTAAGCCTATGAGCATCAGTGTAGTCATAAATTCTATAGAGGATGTCAAACTCAAACAGGAATATGTCAGGGTCTTCTATGACAAGCCCATAGAACTTAGGAAGGATTCAAGCAGGGATATTTTTGAGGTTGTCAACCTCATTTTGATGAGTGATGGGAAATGGAAAAGATGGTCGGTTGGGTTTGTTTCTATTTGCATCAACCATGCCTGCTTGATGGAGTTCCAAAGTAAATGGATTTTCAATCAGATTATGGTCTTCAGAGGAAGTGTCAAAACTGGTCAAATTGGGAAATGCATCAACAAAAGGGTGTGCCTCTTCTTCTTCGTCTCTTGGCAGATTTTGAAGCTCAACTAGCTGAAATGGATCAGGGTCATTAGGAAGGAATCTCCCATAAGCATCTCTTCTCCTTCCTCTATGCATGGGGTATCAAGTCAGTATCAACCAACTCACACAAAGAATTGGTGAAAGAATAACAGGTCTTACTTTCCTAAATGAAGGGTATGCTAAGAACAAACTTCAGAAATACTACAACAAGAAAGAAACTATCAATGAATCCAAAGAACTTCCTAGTTTGACACCATCCCCGTCAATGGCGCAAAAAATGTTGGCCTTCTCTAATGGTTTAATAACTAATCCCTTAGAGTTGTGACTTAGAGATTGGACATCTTCACTAAGTAGCTATCTTGCTTATCATAAAGGTGCATTTCATTGTTAACCCAGGGACGTAAACTTGAAATGGGTTAGCACTATGTGTGCACTAGGATTCCATTGTAATCATCCAAAAACTAGAAAAGAAATAGTTGTGGAAAGAAATCAACTTAAACACTGAGCATGAATCAACAACTATACTAAGCATCAATAAATGGACTGAAAATGAATGATAGAAATGGAAATTCCAGCAAACAGACAGGAAACTACTCTGTCTACCTTAGCTATAGGAATAGTCACAGAACAAAATTTCAGTGGCTACAAGAACAGACAACTGCTGAAACTGAAACTAACAACTAAACAAAAAATAACTTTTAAACTAAATGAGTGGAATCCTCACCAAGTGGCCCCCCTTGAGTGAGTCTTCCTTAATCTAACTCAAATGCAACAACTCAAAATATCATATTATTTATTGAAAAAATGGTTACAACATCTCAACAATATGACTATATTACTAAAATTAGAAAATGCAAGTACAATCTTAGAACATCCAACCTTATGAAAAGGGGCATCTGACCATTATTTATAGAGTGAAAAACTAATAATGAACCCTAACTACCTAGCAGTCAACTCCATCAAGATAGGAGGATGCCACTTATTGAAAGCATAGAAAAAGATGGGGGAAGTTATGCATGCGCCAAATTTGGTCAAAGCATACTTGCCCCAACAAGAATATAGCACAACACACTCCCTAGATTTTCTCAACAAACAAATATGACCATTAAAAAGGTAGTTACAATCTTTTATTTGAATTAGGAATTTCCCTCCATTGGAAATTTTCCCTCCTTTGACCTCTTAATGATCATCTTCTTAACTTTCTTGGCACCGACTAGCTGGCAGGAGTTATTTCCACTTGGAAAGCTTCATTGACACTAGCATCTTAGTGTAAACCTGCATAATGACATTAGCATGCAAAAACAATTACATATCTATAATTACCTTAAAGTAACATCCATTCAACCACATGTAAAATTAACATAGATAATCCACATAGCATGTTAATGTCATTAAAAGTCACAAGGATAAAATTATGCTCAAGGTTTATGGTTTTAAGGAAATAACATGGAAAATGTCAACAAACAAGTGCCAAAGTCTATGGTAACAACAACAAATAGATAATAAATCCTATCAAAATTGATCCATTAATTGGACTCATCAATGGTGAAGATTTGTTGTGGTTGATTCTCTTGTTGCTTTGAGGTAGTGAACCTACCTATATCAATTTATTTCTAGTCTCTTGTATTTTGGAAGAAGTGATCTTTCTGGGCAATGAACCCTTGGTAGTGAGCCTTAATTTCTTTTGGATAGTGATCCTTTGGGTAGTGAGCCATTTCAGTAATGAGCCTTTTTTAATTGGTGTTGATATTCATATATATGTGAGTTAATCATCACCATGGTTTTTCCCTAATTGGTTTTCCATGTAAAATATGGTGTTCTATTATGTATGGTTGTTGATGTGTTGATGTTTCATTTATGTACACTCATGCTAATGCTTAATAAAGGTTTGAAGATTAATGAGGGTTTGAAGGTTTTAATGCATAATTGATTCACCCCCCTCTCAGGTGTCGTGTATCTAACACAAAGATAATTCTAAACTCGAATAGATCAAATACCAAAAATGACTTCCACACTCACATAAAAATGCAGTAACCAATGAAACTAATCACAATGCATAAATTATAATGGATTTCATTCATTCATTGACCCAAAACTGTAGGTTCACAAGCATACAGCCTTCAAGTTCAAATTATCTTCTATCTAATTCCTTTCCAAAAATTTCTTAGAGAGTTCTTTTCGGTGGCATCATTGGTTATATATACATTCCTAAGAGTAACCATCTCTTGAAAAGTAACTAAAGATAAGATAAGAGTCCCTTAAAACTATCATGACTTTAATGTTATCTTTAAAAAATAAAACCAATAAAAACACGAGGCACTATTGAGGTGGTGCACCATCAAATTTTCCTTCCTATGATGACCGGGAAAATTGTGTGGAAATTTTTTCTTTATATTGGTGAAAAGCTTTGATCACCAGGGGTGTCTCACTATGTTGAGAAATAATTACATTTTTAGTTATTAATTTCCACAAATCTTTATGTCCTCATACCGAATCTACTTTACAAAATAATTTCATCCAAGGAATTAGGATAAAGAGAAATCAATATTGATTAATCTTTGCATGCTCTCCGCATTAAAGCTTGTTTTTCATAGAGAATCTCAATCAATTCCTTGAATTTTACTTTTATTGTTTCTACATTCTCATCTTGAGAACCATCTTCTCTTCGGAGGTGAATGCCTATACTTGAAAGGTTCTTCTAAATGTCGGCCTTCATCTAATTACATTCCTTGAGTAATTTTATTTTCTCTAATATGTTTTGTTTCAAAAATGAGAGTTTTCATTCAACACTTTTCTTCCACATAAAGCAGCTGCCATCCTCGTGGATTTTTGGCACAATCTACTCAGCTACTAGTTTATTTGACCTCAAATTGACTATTTCTATGAAAATATCGTCGTCCTTCAACCAAATAGACTCTTCATGTTTGGTGGGAGCGATTTTATTGTCAATATCTTTTTTTAACACCTCAATATCTTCATAGACATTTTTCATGTCTATGATTAACTTTGTTCCCCTTACCAAGATATCCTTGGTCCAATCTTCTATGACCTTCCCATAAGACTTGTAAACATGAATTTTACTGGCCATATCCTTCCCAATGGATGAGTTTGGGTCAAAAGGATCACTTAGATGACTAATTGGTTGAGGAGAAGGATTAATCAATGATCTCAAGCAATCAATTACAACCTTTACTTGATGATTCAATTCAAAGTATGTTTATCTCTAGTTGTCCTCTCCACAAGTTTGGTAGTTGTCACCTAAAAATTGTGGATACCCCATCTCTAGTAGAAGGTCCCAAGATAATTTTAGTGATAAATTGAAATCACTAATAGTTGCTTTCCTTGCATATTTTTACGTAAAAGTATGTGCTACTTCCACATACATATTTACTATGTTGGTGTCTTCCATCAATCTAGAAGTAGTTCTTAAATTCTTGGATTTTGGAGATCTTTGAAGTAACTAGCCAACAAAATCCTTATCAGGGAGACACAACTAAACTATTTTCCTCTTTTTAGAGAGGTTCTACTCTAACTAGGAAGAGGAAGTAGGAGTTGTCATAGATTTGGTACCAAGGGATGCAAAATACAAAGCTCTCCTAAGAGGAGTATCAAAGATATGCTTTTTAGGGGAAGAAGGTGGAGTAAGGCCTACCCTAGGCAGTGAATTTTGTGGTGCATTTGATGGAGGAGAATTAGGAGATGCATAAGAAGAAGAAGAACCACTCGCCTGAGATGGGGATGAAGGCACATTTATAACCTCTTCTTTTGTTACTTGTTTCTCCTTTTCTTTTTGAATTTTTTCTATGATTAGTGTCTTGACAAGTCTTCTCATGGATTCCTTTCTCTGGAGGATCTTCATTGTCACCTGTCTATTGAGAAGAAGAATATGTTCGTCAAGTAGAAGATAATTGTGCTTGACTTCTTTCCACTTGGCTTTGAGTATCCAGAGACTTTGGAGGTACTGTGGTATATTTTTTTAAGATTTCATGGCTACCTAGTCCTGAGTCCTTTTAATTACCACTATAATTTTGGAATCAATACTTTCAACAACTTTTACACTCCAGTCAATTGATATAATTGGTTGTTTCTATACATGATTAATAAAAATTAGATCTAACAAATCTAACTCATCATTTTCAATATTCAAGATATCCTAATTCATTTTGAAAGTCACAATTTTTCTCAAGGATAACCTCCTCCAACTTCTTTTGACTTCATATTCATCAACACAGTCTGCCTAGTAGTCTTCCAAATGTGGAATGTGGTAGAACCCAGGTCCTAGTTGTAGATTGTCTTTAACAAAAAAATTAATATCAAAATAAAATCTCCTTTCAGAAAATTGCATGGAGAACTTTACTAAATCTTTCTCAATATTGAGAGCATCAGACATGGATTTACAAGAATAATAACCAAGGTTGATAAGGAGTTGTATACCTACTTTTTTTCTTTCTTAAAACCTTTTATTACCTCAACCACATGCATGCATACTTCAATGAGCATGAATTTTCCTTCAACATACTTAGGAAACTTATAAGGGAGCCCATCAAATACTCCAACCCTGATGTATGTGAATCTCTAAAATTGTATAAAATGGTTGACATATGTATCAATTAGTTGAACAACCTCTAGAGAAATCCTGAAACCATTATCTCCTTGGATTTCTCTTACCATCCTCATGGTGAATGCATCATTTACTCTTCTAAAACTCCTGAAACTCCTTTCCAATTGGAGTTGAGTATAGTAGTCATAAACCTAGATAGTTCCATCATGAACCTCAACAGGTTGCAAAATCAATCAGGGCCTTGTACATGCAATAACATAGAATAAATAAGAGGAAATATAAAAGGGCATGTTGAGTGAAATTGGACTATCATTGAGTGCATTTGGTCACTGATAAATTGATCCTAGTCAAGATATTGTTCACCATGAATGACTATGTGAATAAATAAGTACATCCAATCTCCAAATTCATGGGCCTTTTCATTACCCTTTAGTTGGTGTAGGAGGACTATCATGTTCAAAATCTCATCTACAAAGTGAGTCCTATGCATATTTTTGGGAAGCTAAGGTTTTTATTTCTTTGGGTTAGGGAACCATTCTCGAGAAATTACATTTTTAGATTGATTTTTCTTCTCATGAAAACGTTGGTGAGAAATGATGAAATTAAAAAATTTATACTCTTCTCTCCTGTAAACGTAAGCATGTGGTAAAATTCTATGTTTACCTTAATAACCAACCGCCATTTGTCTTTATCTCCCTTGTGTTAAAATCATAATGATTTATGCACTTGATTACTAGGTATGTGCATTGTACTGCTCCTAGAAAAGTTGTAGCTTGTAACAATCCACTTTCTATTAATCATTGTGTTATCAAAGACCTATCTTTTTTGATTATTTCCCAAAATTCATCCAAATTTATATGCCCTAGCCTAGTGTCTTCGATTTCTGGTAATGTGCTTGGTAAACCTGAAAAATGCTCGTAACCCAAGTATTTATATTTTATGGTGACCAAAATTGAGTGAATACAATAATAATTTATATTCTGGAAATGATTTGACAAAATGTAGGAGATATAAAAAATCATGTTCTTGTTCTTGAGTTTATGAAAATACCCCTTTACATTATCTTATATACAGCTAGGAGAAGAATAATTTTACTGTACCTTTGAATTGAGTAGAATATTGTAACTTCCTATGTGTTCTTCACAAGTTCACTTGTACGTCCTCTATAAATTCACTTTTGAATGCTCGTCAAAATGAGTTCTTCTAGCAACTTAATCTCTTTATAAGAATTTGATTTTATTATTTTTGTGTGGTAGGTGAGCATTGAATGATATATATTAATCGTTGGTGCATGTAAGCCTTCAATTTAGATGATAATATATGCCATAAAATTTGAAATTAACAACTCCTTGTAGATGATTGAAAGTTTTGATAGTTCAAAAACCTTATCGAACTTCAAAAACAGTTTCAAAATTGATAATCAAAACTCCCAGTTCACTTGTAAATCTTCAAAATTAATTTCTTTACAAATGCTTTGCATTTTTTATGGTTGATTTCTTTATTATAGATCAATAGGGGTGTGCAAAACATGTTGGGTCTCAACAAAGGTTTTGAAACCAAGATTAGAAACCAATGTACATGAATCTAACATTTCCCTTTTAACCATATAAGTTTAATTGGAATTTGATATGGTTTCGAAAACTCCTTTAGAGGTCGATATAGGTTGTAAAACAAAAAAAATTAAAGGAGATTCGCCATCTTAAAATGTAGTAACCCATCAAATTTTAATGAAGTTTATAAAACCTTGTCAATTTCTGACAAAGGTTTTGAAACCTTCGAGAAGTTTCAAAACTCTTCTTTATTCTCTTCAATTCTCCACTTCTAATCAAATACATCAGCTTGCTCTATTTATGTTAGCTTTTGACTAGGTTGTGAAAACCAAGTATCAAAACTTGATGAGGTTTGATAACCTCGTCAAAAGGCGATGATATGATAATAACTTAAGCAAAGACCAACACATCAAAAATAACAAGAACCTTTAACTAGATATCAAAATAACAGTTGGCTAGCAAAACATTGTCAAAAATCAACAAGGTTCAAAGAACCTCTTCGAAGTCTGACGACCAATGATGAACTTCCCAAGGCTCAATTAGGTTGACAAGGATTTGACAAAAAATGAGGTAACATGGATAGTACCTAGAAACCTATCAATGTAACATAGAATATTGAGTGTGAAATAAAATATGAGAATGTTGATGGATATTTGTGTCTTGTTATATCTCCACATTTATTATTTCATTTTGAGTCCTTAAACACACTCATTGAAGTCTATAATACTTTTTTCTAATTTTTTTAGAAAATAAAATGTAAAGCAAGGTCATCTCTTAGAGAATGAACTCATAAGTCTTAGTTCTTACAATTTTGACACAATTTAGTATTTCTTTAATAATTTCAAAATCCTTAAAACATATCTAAATTAGTATGGGAGAGAGAAAAATGAAACAAACACTACTCTTTCCATTCTATATAAGTTGGGTCTTGATAATTTTGTATTCATGTCTACTTTTCATGCTATAAAATTTCTCTCGGTGATGTATTTCACATTTCTACCTTTGATGTGTTTTTTATTTCTCTCATAATGGAGCAATACCAAATCATTCAAATAGGATAATTCATGTGCCTTGTTTGCAACCAAGGATGCCAAAGAGAAGAAAGTTTATAGTAATAAGAAAGAGAAACAAAAAATAGAGATAAGAAAAACATAGATAAAAAATAAATCACTACCTCCAAAGCTACATCTGAGAACTCCTCTTAAAAAGGTGAAAATCCCAATAAAGAGGTGGTAAAATGTTTTATTGTAAGAAATATGGTTGTCACGAACATGATTGTATAAAATAATTGATCACTGGATACATTCTTGAGAAGAAGACATTTGTGTTTTTTACTCTCTCTCTACAATTTCATCATAATTAGAGCTCTAAAATATATTATAAGTGCAAAATAAAGGGCAAGCCCCTTTTTTTAATTGTGGCTTCACTTTCTAGGACCTAATTAATTTAATACAATTCTCTGTACCACATGGCTTCATCAAAAAATGGGTTTTCATCTTTGGATCCATGTTTTATCTCCCCCATACTAATGGGTGACACCTGTTTTATGATTTTATGTAGAATTATTTTATTGAAATGGGTGAAGGAAAATTTCAATGCCCTTTGTATATTCTCCTTGTCAACTAGTGTCATATCATTTTATCAAATTACTCATAGTGGGATAGGTAAGATAATTGAATTTACTCTTAATTTTGTGTTTTTTATGGAACTACATAATGATGATATTGTTTACTTTGAGAGGCTAGATCATTAGTTCAAACTATATGCCTTCTCACATTTTTCTCCTAACTCCCCTTTAGTAAATCTTCATACATGTGAGAAATTTCTATGAGATCTAGTATATTTATGTGAACCTAGCTAAGGTTATAAAGACATGTGCTAGGATTTTGTTGAATCTAATCCTTTTTATACCAAGTGTAGATTTAATCCCTTCGATTCAATTTAGAAAACCATCTTATTGATCTTTCATATTCACCTCACTAGGACGTATTTCTCCTATAAGTTTCCCATTTATTTTTAGAGACCCATATTTTGGATCTAAATGAAAACATTGAGGAATTTTCTCTCCCATTTTAGGATATTATTCATGTAACTACTACAACAAAAGAGTTCATAGGCATGTATTTGATACCTTCTGGTTATTCTTCTAAATAGGTTAATATTTGTCTTTAGGATCCACCCCATTTGGAGCTCTACTTACTAATAATTTCACATCTATTTATGGTCTCTTATCTTTTTGATCTTGATGACACCATAAGGACCTTATTTTCCTCTTTAATTTTATTTCTTCTATGGGTGCATCTTCATCATCCTTGGTACTTTTTTATGTATCTTATTACACATACTTTGTTTTTTTCATCTTCTATAGCTAGGGCTAAGACTAATTTTGAAAATTTGGCATATATTAGGGCTAACATGGAGATTTGTGAGAATATCCTAGCCATAAATATTCTAATATATCTCATATTCCTTTTTATAATAGGAATATATTTTGCATACACCATTGAATTTTTTTCTTTCTAGGGGAGAAATGTTATTTGATGATTATAGATCATTTTCAACATTTATTATTAAGCATCAACCATTGACATAGGAGACCACACATTTTGGGGACTACATGGCCTTGTATCTTTCTCTCTAAGCTTAGGGGGTCTTTTCTTTCTTTCTATTTGTGGGGATATTCTCTTTGTAGGGTATTTATATTAACATGGGTACCTCATTAGGCTTCATTTTCCATAATTTTTTTCCTACCTAAGCTACTCTTAAGTTGGGTGTTAGTGTAGGTTTTTTTCCTTAGTTATATATTCTTTTCTACTCAATTAATTTAGCTTTATTAGGTAGATAGAGTGGGTCATTACAAAGGTAGAGAGAATTTTGCATAGTGTAACTCCCACCTATATTAATATTGTTGGGGTTACAACTCTCATAATTTGGTTTCAAATCTTTTCTTCTCTATTTATTTATGCACTCACCTTACACATTTGATTCATGTCATTTTAAGTTTTCCTTTATGTAGATTTTTCCTGGAGCTAGTTTAGACTCTCAGATATTGTGTTGGTTATCTCATCATTGGAAAACCTCATTTCTACTATTTTGATCCATTGATCATTTTTTTCATTTGAGTGTATGTGTTTCACCCTTGCACATGTTTTTGTGTTTATCTCTATTTTATAGATTCTAGTAGGGACATTTAGACTTTTTTTTTTAATCTTCAACTTGATTTTTTCCTATAGTGATAGGTATTTGAACATTTCTATGAAAGATTTGATTGTTTTCATCTAATTTCATTTTTTTATAGTCATATAATAATGATAGAGTTTACTTTATTAGGGTTATAAAATATGGTAATAGGTGGATATACTATTATGATACTATTTTTTAAAATTAAATACCAAATTTATTGAATTTACTTTCTCCATTTATGAACATAGAATTATAATGTGATAAATTGTGATTCCTGAAAGATCATATGATGAAGTTTGTTCATGATTCAATTTTTATACTTATTTCTATTTTCTATCAAAATTGTATGGATTCATGGTGCAATATCGTGATGTTGTGTTTGTATTCCTTTATAAATATGGTTTCAATTCAAAATATTGATTTGGGAACCCTAAGTAAAAGTTCCCAAGTGACCTTTATAAGGAACTTGGTAGATAAATGTATTTTAGGGTTTTATCTGTGTACATGTCATAAATATATTAATTTTCTTGATCTCATTGTCATGATGAAATATTATGATTATTATAGTTTGAAAATGATTCATATGTTTTTTTTATCTAGAGGACATTTTCAAATTGATATATTTTTAGCATGTAACAACTAGATTTTGAAAGTATCATGTGTAATTAGTATTTTAATTGATTAGTATTATGCATCTATAACAATATTGGTATTTTGATGTTTGATGACTATTGGAGAGATGAAATGATACTTATAATATTTTTTCTTATTGATAACTATATGAGATCATTTGAAATTTGTTAGAAACTTATGATATTTATATTTATGTTTAATCTTCTATAATTTATGCAAATATAGACTGAAACCTATTGCAATTGTATTGTGAACTTGGTTGGGAAGGAGGTAACACTTCTTGACATGAAGAGAACCCATGGCGCCAAAATAAAATACCACAAAGGTCAATAAATTCTCATGAGTCAAATAGGGCTTGACAACCTTTTTGAGTTCAAAAGGAACCCTTCTAGTTTAGAAGAGAATACAAATATCCTAAGAATTTAATTCTAAAGCCATGTTATGAAAAATTTGAGAGTCATGGGTGTCTCCTAACTTTGATTCTTGAGAGATTTAGATCTAGAAAATTATAAACCTTGCATACAAAGGATGCCTAAACATCCTTCCATATTTTAGAAGCATACATAATGATCCTACATCATGAGATTCTCTTTATATTTTGTTAAACCAAAGTGGGCATTCATATTTACACTTCCTTGTGTAATCTACCCCATGTGATCTCTTAGTAATCCAAGATTGTACAAAAACACATGATAGTTTATCATTTTTATTTAGTAGAGTGGTCACCATACTAGTCATTCCACAGTGAATGGATTTTATACCCCTTTGTCATCCACACATATAGTTCCATCCTCTTTCAACAAGCATGATCCTCTTCAACCCATTTGGTGCTTATGAAAATCATGAAAAAGATAAAATTTGAGATTGATGAGTCTAAGAGTATTATTATTTTTGAGATGGAGATGGAGCCCTATGAATTTATAGATTTAATATTGAGAATAGCATCCCATTGGTGATTGGATCTTTGCAAAGGATGGTGGAAAATGGATATAAATTATATGGGGTGATTAATTTTAATTTGATATTTTAAATGTCTTTAAGATTTTATTTTTGCAAAGACATCATTTGATACTTATTTGAAATTTTCTAAAATCTTTTATTTATAAGTTATAGGTAGTCATAATGATAATTTTAATTTTGGTTATATTTGGTGATATTTTATTGATAATACTATTGGTTTTAGATAGTAGCATGATATTATTATTGATTACATTATTTTATATGATGATTTGAGTTGATCAAATAAATAAAATATACTTTTTTATATAATAATTTTGATCATGTTTTCTAATCTTTTTGTGACAATAGAAAATATGGTACACAATTTATAGAAATAAGGTAAATTGATAAATATATATCATATTTATTGATGATTGGATAGTTGACATTTTTAAATGAAATTAAATTGAAGTATTATGAAATTTGGTGTTCAAGAGAGTTCATTATTAAATTGTCCTTAGCACTTGGCATAAAGAGTAGACAAAGAGGCCTCCCAATCTAAGACATGCATTTGAGAATTTATTTTATTTCTCCATTTGAATGTCATTTTATGTGGTATATGTTGAAAAATGAAAAAGGATACTTATAATGCTCAATCTTATGTTATAAGTTTAACTTTAACATTATATTGAGCTTTCCTAATTCCTTATTTGAGTTGTATTATTAATAATTTTGTGCTGAATAGTAGTGTTATTCCCTAACTCATATAAGTTAAAAGACCAAAAGTGTTAATAATATAAATAGCTTGGATCCATAAAAGAACATGAGGTTCCAATAGAAGAGAGGGAGGATTTATTAAGCTTTATTTGATTATATGGTATATTTTAATTACAAACTAAAGAAAATAGTTTGCTGATATTTTTGGTTGATGTTGAATGTATTATCTTCACTTGATGAATATTGTATACATTTGGTTGCATAACAACTTATGATATTTCTATTATTGCAATTTTTTATCAAATTTTTATCATTAATATCACATGTTCAAAATTATTATGTTTATACTTTTTTGATTGATGAAATTATCTTTTAATTATCATTTGTCTTAGTGATGCACATTGTGTACCTATGTTTGTAATTTTGTAGTTTTACCATGATGGAAAGTTTTAGTAAGTTTATTTCCTTCTTAGGTTTATACTTGTAAATTTGTGGTACATAATTATAATAACTATTATTATAAATCAATTATCCTTCTTATTATTGTTCTCTTTAATTTACAAAATTCATTACAATTGATTAGTGTTATGTCATAAATTAGATCAATTACATTTTAGATTAATCATGTTCTTAGTTAGTTTCATTAATGAAACTCCTTAATAGTTATATTTCCAAACTAATTTATCCAATTTTAGAGCATTTAAAAACCTTTCATTTAGTGTACATTTTCACTAACCTTTATTTTGGTTGTTCTCAAATACACTTCAATCACAACATAACATTAATGACTCAATTTTAAAAGAACTTAAATCTTATACTTTGTTGGGTTAAACACACATGTGCACATACACAAATTAGGTTTCCTTAGTATTTACGCTACCTTTATCACAATAAACCAGTTTTCTAGTTAAAGGTTCCCATAATTAAACTACTTAATTTTGTTTTAAGATTCATAATAGAAAAAGGATTGATTGGTTGAAATTGATACAATTTTTTACATCAAAACTTTGTGAAAATGGTGATTCCTCTTGTCTTTTATTTTAAGTAATTTTTTTTTTAAGAATGCCATGATGTTATGCTTGAGTATATATTATTTCATTTTGCAAGTCTTGGATAAATGTTGAGTTATAAACATGTCAAATGTATGTCCAACCTATAAAAAAATATGAGATATCTTGTCTAGTAGTTTTAAATTTGATTAAGCTTTTATATGCTCAACTTGATCTCATTATTTAGATTTTATAAGTTTGATTAAAAAAAAGTATACAAACATAAAAATATGTAATAATGTGACAAAAACCTAAATCTCTTTCCTTATTTTAAGAAAAACTCTTTCCAATTGATGTAAAGTAACCATATAGAAAGGAAAAATATTTAAGTGAACAAAAATATGTGCGCCAACATGAAAATTTTGAAATTACACAAATTACTAAATATTTATGGAATATACAATATGAGAACATGATAGTTAGTTCACATGTTGAAATTCAAAATCTTGCATGTCTAACCTCCTAGACCTCTTCAACGTTCTTTGTTAAATCTTACTTATCCATAAATATTTTGTTTACTTCATGATTGGCTTTAAAACTTCTATTTTTCCTCTAGTGATATTTTCATAATTATTATAGGTAGCAAAAGTGAATTTTTTGTTGAACACCTGGGATATTGAAAGGGGGGATGAATCACTATTCCCTAAAATTCATTAACGTAAAGTACATTCAAAGCATCTCATTAAACTTGCAGGAATGGAAATAAACAATTGAAGCATGCACCACAACAAACAACACAAGAACAATAGATTTACGTGGAAAACCCTTGGAAGGGAAAAACATGATGAGGATTAGCTCACAATATATCATAGTCAATTACAATACATTACAAGAGGCTCACTGCTAGAAGGGCTCACTACCTAGAGGACTCACTATCCAAGAAATAGGAGGGCTCACTACCCAAGGAAGAATAATTCTTCTAGAATTACAAAAGATATAGAAAAGATTGGCTCATTGCCAAATTTTGAATTGTTAACAATGCATCTACAATATGTTGAAGATACAATTCTAGTTAGGCTCAGTAAACTGACTTTATACACTACATTCTTCACCATTATCACATTTCACACTTCACACTCTTGCTCATCATCATATACCATCAATGAATTGACCTTCTATATATGTATATATTCTATAAATAATCATATCATCAATTAGGTCAGCCTAATTAGATGAAACATGTGACACCATAACCTGTCGACTTAAAAATCCATCATACATACCTTGCAAAAGGAACGAAAATGTGTTATTCACCAAAATAGGTTGGCATGACCTATAATCACTCCTATGAATTTGCTCCATACTAAAATTAATATTGCATGACCCCAAAACACTTATATTTGCACTACACAACAAAACTAGTGATGCAACAACTAAATGAACCAATTGTTCATTCACAACTTGACATGTAGACCACCAAATCACTTGAAACTTGGAGTGCACACACATTTGACATCTCCAAACACTTCCTAAAATCTGCACAACATAATTATCATCTGTGGTGGAATATGAAGTGAATTCCAACATGAACTCTGCCACTATAACTATGTCACAACATAGCTTGATACTCTATCACTAATATCTTTAACTATAGAAAACACAAAACCCTAAGAACTTGGATATAGAATCCTCCAAAACATACCATTATCACTTAAAAATTGTACGACAAACCACAAAAAATTTCCTATGTTACATATTGTTTTAGTCTGAGACTTAGCTAACTTCTCCAAAAGCACTTGGTCTTGTTCAAACTATATACATAATAATGTACCATCACTTCTACAATGGGTTTCCATCAATGAAAAAAGCATACACCATCATGCTCATGTTTCCAACAATCTCCCCCTTTGTCATTGATGGCAACACACTTCTCCGCTTCACTCCCCCTTTGACATCAAGGACAAAGGGTACAAAATTTGCATTGCACCCCATTAGTGATATATCTACATGAGAATAACTCCCCCTATCTATGTTATCCAACACCAAAAATACAAAACTATACTACAACACCATCTACTAACTCCACATATGTACATTGATATCAAAAAATTGACTATATAGATAAAAAATGTATACCTTAATTGGATGAGAGCAATATACTAGATATGATACCTTTAATTTTGTAAGGTGTGGCTCCCAATCCTTCTTGGCAACCTCCCAATCCTTCTTGGTGAAGGTAACCATGTATCTCTAGCTCTCAAACTATACATGGAGGTCTTCTTTGTTAGGAAATAATGCATTATACCCACAATCTTAATCAATTTCCTACATAACCTCATGAGAGAAAAATATGCATGCAAGTAACCATAATGCATAGATCAAATAGACAAGCAACACGATAACACAAGATATACCTTGGGAAAACCCTCAAGAGGGAAAAACCCAGCCTCCAAAATCATCCATACGCCATCTTATTATTCAACAATAAAGCAATACAAGAGTTACAATGAATACCTCTGAAGCATCAAGCCTCTCCATGCATCCTCATATGTCCAAGCATGAATCCACACATCCCATGCCATGCTTCACATATGAACTCTTTAGAAAGACTTAATAATGATAACCCACTCACCCAACCAACCTTAACCACTAAACATGTGCTTGCTTTTATAGATATAAGCTCACACAAATAGAACCAAGTGGTAAGATAAAACCATGTACCACAAAACCATGTGAATAAAAAACCACTAAACCCTTATTTAATATTGAGTACTAAGTTTTTACTTGTTAAATATTTCCCCAATATTAAATTATTATCACATGTCTCTCACACATTAAATAATAATATAATGTTACAATACAACATATAGTGGTCCCCAAACAATTACCTAGTGTGATTAACCATACCTCCTAGGTGTATTACAACTAAATAATTATTTAATTACAACATTATAATATAATATTTATGCAATGGTGTACAACACCATATCCTAACATTTTTCCACTTGTATACATTGCATAAGGGATCAGTCAAAGAAATATATCATCATAGCCATGTATGAAACCACATGAATCTCCAACATGCTCTCATGCTCCATCAAGATGCCTACAATAAAACCAAAGTGACCACCATCTCAAGCAAGAAATCTCATCCTCCAACATGCAACCTTTGGAAGAAAAGGAACACGCCAAGGTGAAGATGCACCAATCCAAGAACACAAGCACCAAATCCAAGTGATAACAAATTCACCAACCAAGTTGTTGTCAAAAGTGAAAAACCCACATGATTGGAAATAACATATACAACACATGTTGATACATCAACCCATCCATACCTCCTAGGTATCAACAACATTAGTAAAATCATGCCAACATATACAACCCATAAACCACAATCAAGCTCCCTGTATCAAACATGTTAATGAAGAACATGGGAAAATGTGTCTCAAGCTTGCAATTATATATGGTTTATTGTTGATAGGATGTATATATATATATATACAATGGGTGTATACAATGGTAGCAAAGAGAAAAATGTGAGTGTGTTAACTTTTTTAGGAAACTCCTAAAATGGCCAACATACATTAAATAATGATGTACTATAAATCTGGACCATTCATTATTAAGTTTTAGATCTAATGGTGGATATTTTGTTGGCCTATCTTTCACTAGAAAGTAACTTTATTTTATGAGGGCATTGTATTATGGTTGCGATAAACGGTAATTTTTTCTGAGAGTCTGATAGAATTTGTGTTGTCTCTTAATCTCTTGTGGTGATACTCATGTGAGAAGCTTGCTCTGCAAGTATATTGTAATCTTTTTTATTTGCTGAATAATATATTGGGCAGTTTTGGAGTGTGGGGTTTTTTTCTTGAAAGGGTTTTCCCCACATAAATCATTTTGTTGTGGTATGCATAGTATTTATATTCTTTTTGTTTAAGTTTTTATAATTGTTAAAGATCTGTAAAGTTTTGTATTATTCTCCTCTCAAGTTTAGTGTAGGAAGTTGTTCCACTACCTTAGCTTCCTTACAAGTGGTATTAGAGATTGATCACCTTTGGTTTTAGTTGTGGGTTGTTGGATTTTTTGAACTAATCTAGATTTGAGTGGGAGCTTGTGTAGAAGACACTTTGTGATCTTGTTGCAGGAATTTTCAGATGGCAAGTTCATTAGGGAGAATAGAGGTGGAGAAATGTTTTGGAAATAATTTTGAGATGTGGAAGCTAAAGATGGAGGATCTGTTGATAAATCAAGATCTATGGGATGTTATTGATGAGAATATCTCAAGGCTTGTAGATCCTAATCAAGATGCTCAATATGATGTTATGGACCGTAAAGCCAAGGTTCTAATTAGATTGTGCTTGGAAGACTCTGTTTTAATTAATGTCCATGAAGAGGCCTCTGCACAGAAACTATGGAAGAAGCTTGGTGATATGTGTCAATCCAAATCTTTACTGAACAAGATTTTATTGAGGAAGAAATTATTTTCCTTGAGAATGGAAGAGGGTGGACGAATCATAGACCACCTAGAAGCATTCAATATGTTGGTGGCTCAATTGGCATCAGTTGGTGTCAAAATAGATGAGGAGTAGAAATGTTAGATCTTGCTTTGTTATTTTCCTGATTTGTGGGATTCTCTTGTTATGGCTATTGCGAGTACTTCTATTTTATTGAAGACTGAAGATGTGGTGGGTTCTTTGCTTTCTGAAGAGATGAGGAGGAAGGTATCCATCACTGCCAAGGAGGCCCTAAATATTCATGGAAGACCTAAGGAAAAAGGAAAGAAGAATGAGAAGCATGACAAATCCAAGTCCAAGGGGAGATCTAAATCTCCTAGAAATTCCAAAGTTATTTGTTGGAACCGCGGTAAGCATGGACATGTTCGTAAGGAATGCAAAGAAGAAAAGAAGAATAAAAAGAAGAAATTTGATTATGATTCCGAGTCTGAGAAGGAAGATGGTGATGCATTCATTGCATCTTTGGCAACTCATGCAGATATGATGTATGGTTAATTGGCTCAGGTGCATCCTTCCATAAGACCTTTAATAGAGATTGGTTTTCTGAATATGAAGAATTTGATGGAGGTAAGGTGTACTTGGGTGATTATTCTCATTTAGACATTATTAGTCGTGGTAAAGTTAAAATCCGGTTTCCAAATGGTAGAATAAAAAGAATTAATGGTGTGTAGCATATTCTTGGATTAGCACGAAATTTGTTATCTATGAGAAAACTAATAGATGCAGGTGTGCAGATAGTATTTTTTGATGCAAGATACAAGATGGTTAGAGGTGTTATGGTGATTGCTATAGGTGTTAGATATGGCACATTGTATAGGCTTGATGCAGGCATTGTTGAGTGCAATAGTACTGCTATGAAAAGAAAGTCTTTGGAAGAAGTGAGGGTTTCACCTTTAGCAAATGTTCATGGATTTTGGGTACCCAAGGGTTCTCTTTCTTCTGAGTCAAAGTTACTTGTAGAGAAAACTAATAGAAAACTATGTTATGGCACCAAATATTTGGCCACATTAGATAAAAGGGTCTAAGGACATTGAAAAATAAAAACCTTGTTTAAGGTTTGTCTAATAGTAATATTGAATTCGATTTATATGAGCATTATATTTATGAAAAATAAAACTGTGTTCAATTTTACTTGAGTTCTAATAAATATTGTGGTGTATTGGATCTTATTCATTCTGATGTTTTGGTCCTAGAGATGTTCCTTCGATTGGTAAATCCACATATTACGTTTCATTTATTTATGATTATAGTAGGACATGGGTATATTTTCTAAAGAGTAAATATGAAGTTTTTTAGTCAATTTAAAGAATTTAAAGCAATGGTTGAGTTGCAAACTAGAAAGAAAATAAAATGTTAAGGATTGATAATGACAGTGAATTTTGCTCTAATGATTTTGATAGATTATGTAAAGATTGTGGTATTCATAGACAAAAGACAACTCTGTATTCTCCACAACAAAATGGAGTTGCAAAGAAATGAATAGGACACTGATGGAGAAGGATAGGAGTATGTTGAGTGGTGCTAGCCTAGAACAAAGGTTTTGGGATGAAGTTGTTGCCACCACCTGTTACCTGATTAATGGGTCTCCTACATCAGCTCTTGTTGATAAGACACCTATAGAGGCATGGTCGGGTCACAAGCCTTCATTAAGACATTTTAGAGTTTTTGGTTGTGAGGATATGCATGTGCCAAAGGAAAAGTGAACAAAGTTGGAGAACAAGGTTGTGAAATGTATCTTCATCGGATATAGTTATAGTGTGAAAGGATACAAGCTTTGGGATCCTGTTGCACAAAGGACGTAATACATAGAATAAGTGTTATTTTTAGAGAAACCAAGCCTTCTTCTGTTACATTGCAGCCATAAAAAAGTAAACATGAAGATGTGATTCAATTTCCTTCTACACTTGAGAAAGTTGAATAAAGGCCCAAGGATAGACAAGAAGTTGAGGAGAGCTCATCTAGCTCTGGATCTTCAAAAGAGGAGGAAGAACCTCCAACTCAACTTCTTTGTAGGTCTACAAGGAATAGACAACCACCTGAAAGGTATTCACCTGATGATTGGAGATGTATTTTTTCTTTGAATACTAACATGGATGAACCCAGATCTATAGAAGATGCACTAGGTATGAATGATGCAGAATCCTGGAAGATTGCTATGGATGAAGAAAGAAAATCTTTGAAAAAGAATGATACATGGATCTTGTAACATTGCCTGAAGGATGAAAACCTATTGGTTGTAAATGGGTGTTCAAGAAAAAGATTGGTTCAAATGGAGGTATTGAGAGTAACAACACAAGGTTGGGGAAAGGTTACTCTCAAGTTGAGGGTGTTGATTATGGTGAGATATTTTCTCTTGTTGCAAAAATGACATCCATTAGATTTTGCATTCTATTATTGCTGCTTATGATTTAGAGGTTGATAAAATGGATGTGAAAACTACTTTCCTTCATGGTGATTTGGAGGAGGATATTTATATGACACAACCAGACTAGTACGTGGTGAAAGGTAAAAGTAAATTAGTTTGCAAATTGAAGAAATATTTGTATGGATTAAAATAGAGTCCTAGAATGTGGTAGCATAAATATGATACATATGTGTTGAGTTTGGGATTTGAGCGTTCTAAATTAGATCACTGTGTTTATTATAAAACTAATATTGTTTCATGTTTATTGCATTATATATTGATGATATGTTATTTATTGGTAGAGGGAAAGGTATGATTTCAAAACTAAAATCTCAACTTGATGCTAAATTTGAAATGAAAGATCTTGGTGCATCTAAACACATTATTGGGATGGAAATTAAAAGAGATAGAGTGAACAAAGCTATATGGCTTGGCCAAAGTAAGTATGTCAACTCAGTTTTACAGAGGTTTGATATGCAGGATTGTAGACCATTGTGTGTTCCTGTTTCAATTGGAACAAATTTATCTATGTCAGATTGTCCAACATCTCCATCAGAGATGGAAGACATGAGCAGAGTGCCTTACTAAAGTGTAGTTGTAAGTTTGATGTATGCTATGGTTTGTAATAGACCATACATTGCCCAAGCAGTGGGATTCTTTCCAGATATATGTCTAATTCGGGTAGAGTTCATTGGGATGCAGTTAAAAGAGTCTTCAAATATTTGTAGGGTACCTTAGACTATTCCTTATGTTATCATAGTAATATGACTGAAGATGAGGTTTCCCTTGATATTCATGGTTATGTGGATTAAATCTAGGTAGGTGATGTTGATAGTAGAAAATCCACCAATGCTTATGTGTTTACTTTATTTGGTGGTGCAATTAGTTGGATGAGTAAGTGACAGGAAATGGTTGATTTTTCCACTATTGAAGCAGAGTATATGGCAGCTACTCATGCTTATAAAGAATCCATTTGGCTTAAGAGACTTTGTTCAGATATTGGAATATAAAAAGGTGCAATGACAATTTATTGTGATAGTCAAAGTGTGATATGTATAGCCAAGAACCCGACATTTCATGCTAGGACCAAGCACATTGATGTATAGTATCATTTTGTTAGAGAAGGTCAAATATGGTAGAGTGAAGTTGGTTAAGGTAGAGACTTTGATGAATGTTTTTGATTCTTTAACTAAAACTGTGAGCACAAAGAAGTTCAGATGGTGCTCAGAGACTATGGGCCTTTCATCCCCTAGAAATTAAAGAGATGATGTTTACACCCTCACTTTTCTCTTACAAAGTGTTCAAAAAGTGGGATATTTGTAGGGATAGTGTGTCTCAACCTTGCAATTATATATAGTTTATTGTTGATAGGATGTATATATATTTCCTAGCTACACCGATAGGTGTATACAATGGTAGAAAAGAGAAAAATGTGAGTGTGTTAACTTTTTCAAGAAACTCCTAAAACAGATGACATACATTAAATAATGATATATTGTATATCTGGATCGTTCATTATTAGGTTTTAGATCTAATGGTGGATATTTTGTTGGTATGTCTTGCCCTAGAATGTAACCCTATTTTATGAGGGTGTTTTATTATGGTTACGGTAGACGGTGATGTATTCAAAGAGTATGATAGTGGTCATGTTGTCTCTTGATCTCTGGTGGTGATATTCTTGTGAGAAGCTTGCTCTGCAAGTATATTGTAATATTTGTGATTTACTAAATAATATATTGGGTGGCTTTTGGAGTGCGGAGTTTTTCTCTCAAAAGGGTTTTCCCCACATAAATCACTGTATCGTGGTATGCATAATATTTATATTATTTTTGTTTAAGTTTTTGTAATTGTTAAAGATCTGTAAAGTTTTACATTATTCTCCTCTCAAGATTAGTGTAGGAAGTTGTTCCACTACCTTAGCTTCCTTACAGAACATACATATCTAGAAACCCCCACTGCATAAGTAATGTCAAAGAATATCAAGTATACCAATCAACACTATATCAAGGTATGATAAATGATTAAAATATGAAGTACCAAGAACAATAAAAATGATGCACACATGTAACCCAAATAGCTACATACTCTCTCACAATATGTTGCCACCATCCTCCCAAATCATATGAACATTAACCTTTAGGAAGGAACCATATAATGAAGAGAGAAAACCTATAAACCATAAAATTTCCTTCTACCAACACCTCAAAAGTGAAATTCTATGTCAAATATGATCTCCTAACAACTCAAAATGAGATGCCTCAACAACACCCAAAACAACATTCAATCTCTTAGACCAAACAACATATGAATCATGTAAAATCTAACATGGATGTAAGCCTCTCTAACCAATAAGATCAAACTCAAAGTATCAATTCCCAAAACATAAATCAAACCAATAACCATCTCCTAAACTCCTCATCAATTAATTATATCATAAACTCAAATGCACAAGGAGATAACCATGCTAAAAATCCCTCAAAATTAATCCTCTAGAACTAACTATCCATTGCTCAAGATCCATATCAAAGAAAGATAAAGCATCATAAACTCATGCTAAACAATCCTTAAAAGAGTCTCCAAAATCAATCACCATGACTCAACTCATTCCCATGAGAAATCAATGCATGAAACATAACACACCTAAAAGAAATAAAGGGAAAATACCTCTGAAATGATAAACCATCAAGTAGACCAAGAGTGGGGAATGAGAATGCTCCTACTAGATAACCAAGTCATCATGTCTCACTCCAAGAACAATCTCCTCTATTGATCCATCATGAACTCACGTCCGTATCCAGGTGAAAGCTCCCCAGTCTTCCTATTGATACCTCCAAAGAGTAACAATCTCAAGAAAATGTCTCTAATCACAAGATAAATCCAACCTCATCCACGTCTCCAAGTATCCATGAGCACCTATAACTGATCAATACATGCCAAACTCCAAATGCAACATATCACCATCATGAAGTAATCAAACAAATGACCATGTTCTCACTACAAAGAGAACCACTAAGATCAATGTCAAAGCTCCAACCATAGAATCAAGAACCTATCATGACATCATGATCTAAACATCTCCTCTTAGGAGATCACATGCAACAATGCATAAAAATCATGGTCTCAAGAGAACCCATATCATCCCAAAACTCTAAGATAACATCAAGAGTAAACCACGACATAATATCAATCACACTCTAGACCAAGAAACCACATCTCCAATCACATGAAGATAACCATCTCCTCCATGAAGATCATCTAGGTCCACACACACTCAACTGCAATCCCAACAACTCTAGAGAACAAGTGAAACTAAGATCTCCAAACCAAGAAGATACAAATACCATCAAACAATCAAAAACCAATCCTATACTGCCAAGCCATCACTGTCAAAAACTCCCACTAAAAGTGTATAACCAATGAATGTACTAAGCGATCATGACATCGTGATATAACCACATGCTAAAAGTCCCATCAACCATATAATCAAGTACTCTAACCATCCATCCTGTCATCCCAAAGCAACATACCAATGCATAAATGACCATAGACAAGGCCAAATAAAAAAATATGCATCAAAATTGAACCAATCTCATGGATATAGATAGTTCACATATGATTCATCCCAACACAAATGAATAGGTGGAAAACCCACACACCTGCATAACTCGTGATCAAAATAATAAAGCATGCAAACTCATCATCACATTAGTAACTTGCAAACTGAGATATCAAAGAAGATAATCTTGTATATATCAAGACTCAAATAACAAAGCAACCACAGATCTGATTTTCCAAACATGTCCACAAATGAGTAACCATAGTCAAGGTGATAAGAACAACCTCCTAACACCAAGTGAAATCACCACCAAACAACCACATACATGATCATGTCATGCCAATGCTCAAACATACCTGCATATCCATGACACCATAATCATATCCAATTTTATACCTACACTCAACTTTCACCCATATGAGACTCCAAGTCTCCACTCGTGTCAAGCCATGTCCTCAAAACTGAAGACAACCTATGTACCTATCATCATCAAAGTTCAATTATGAAAAAAACATGTAAACTTGTACCAGGAAGCACCAAACTGATAATCAACTGTACCATCATAAATATCATATGAAAACATGTACTCCATCGAGGTTTTGCCTCTTGACTTGATTGAATTCTCACGTAATCATACCTTGAATCTTAGGCTCCCACAAGTGATCAAACAAGTACAATATATTCCCTACACCACAAATTGAAAATATGATTGATCTCCATTGTGTAGTACACAGTCCATGCTCTCCAACGTCTATTCAAAATTGAAAAATTTGATTCTGTATGTAAAAGTTATGCTAAAACCATGTAGAAGAAAATATTTGACTTCTAGGCTCAAAAAATTGACCAAAACTGCAAAATCAAGAAACCAAACCTATAATACTACATAGTTCTTGAAACCACCTTTCCAACGAGTATAAGAAGTCAAAAATCTTACTCCCTGGGCAAAAGTTATGCTTGTTTGAAAAATAATTCTCCAATCTGCCTTGCTAGTGGCTAGTGGGTAGCCCATTGGTGGCTTGCCAGTGGCGGTGGCTGGCCAATGGCACTTGGGTAGTGCCCTGGTGGTGCGCTGGCTGCAGATGGGTGGAAAATTTTAATCCACTTTAAAATTTATTTAAATTTTCATTTTTAAAACTTTATGTAGCGAATTTTAAATTATTTTAAATTTTATTTAATAAGATTGGGTGGGAAATTTTAATTATGGTGTTGGTTGGGCGTTGGCCATGGTTTCCCATAGGAATTGGGCTTAGACGTCGGCTAGTGGGTCACTAACGATCATTAGCTAGTAGCGTTGGCAGCACTGACAACATTGTTCGGGCTGTTAGTTTGGCCACACAAGTTGGCAAGGGGGTCTGTGAACCCCCCAAGGTTTTGATTTTTTTTAAATCTTTTAAAATATTTTTAGATTTTAATTTTTTTATTTTGTAGGATTTAATAAATTAACTAGACTAATGGAAATATTTGCAGAATTTTTTATTTTTTTTAATATTTTTGACCTTTACAAATGTTGATGGTCATACGATCATACGACGGACCGTGGGGTCAAAAATAAATTACTTTGTTTTCCAACTTCTCCAAAATAGGGAGAATTTTATGTCACTTTTATCTCTCAACCATCTTGGATCCAATGGTGAGGTATGTTTTGTCTCAAGAGGCCATCCATGAAATTTCATTATAAAACCCTCATATGAAAGCTCAATCCAAGAAAACCCTTTTGACCCATATTTTGCATGTCTCAAATCTGCAATAAACCGAACAAATCTTGACAACCCAAAAGTAAAAATCTATAAACAAACACTTGCAACATGTGTTCCATACCTTGTAATGCCCTAGATCTTTCCTACATATTCATGGCTTCAACTTTGCACAAGTCTACTCAAGCAAGGGTTATAACAAAAAACATGGAAGCTCACACCTCCCATCAACCATTTTAGCTCTAATGCCACTTGTTAGAAAATAATGCATTATACCCACAATCTTAATCCATTTCCTACATAACCCTATGAGATAAATAATGCATGCAATTAACTATAATGTATAGATCAAATAGACAATCCACAAGATAACACAAGATATACCCTAGGAAAACCTCAAGAGGGAAAAACCTAGCCTCCAAAAGCATCCATATCTTATTATTCAATAATAAAGCAATACAAGTTACAATGAATACCTTTGAAGCATCAAGTCTCTCCATGCATCCTAATGTGTCCAATCATGAATCCACACATCCCATGCCATGCTTCACATATGCACTCCTCAAAAAGACTCAATAATGACAACCCACTCACCCAGCCAACCTTAACCACTAAACATGTGCTTGCTTTTATAGATATAATCTCACACAAATAAAACCAAGTTGTAAGATAAAACCATGTGAATACAAAACCACTAACCCCATATTTAATATTGGGTACTGAGTTTTCACTTTTTAAATATTTTTCCAATATTAAATTTATTATCACATGTCTCTCACACATTAAATAATAATACAATGTTGCAATACAACATAAAGTGGTCCCCAAATAATTTCTTAGTGTGATTAACCACACCTAGGTGCATCACAACTAAATAATTATTTAATTACATCATAATATAACATTTTATGCAATGGTGTACAACACCATATCCCAACATTCTTCTTCTTCTGGAGAACTAAGCACTATTGTATTTTGCACAACCTTCTCCATATTGGTCAAAACTTCAATTAAAGGTGTAAGCCTTATACTTACTTAATTGTTTGGCTTCCTCCAAATTTTTTTGAAATTCCTTCAATTTTCCTTGCAACTTGGTGTGTATAGTAGCACACTTATCTGAGGCATCAAATAGCCTCTTATCATTCAACTTCCTTTCCACTTCCTTCTCAATCTTCACTTCCAATCCTACAAATTACTCCTTAAAAGAGTCTAACAACTTCAATTGATGAATACCTAGCAAATAAGTATTAATGGATACTCTGAGAAGGCATTCTTGCAACACCTTGAATTCTTCATCAACTAACTCTATGCTCTTTTGGTGAGTTTGAAGAATATCCTTTCTTGTAGAAGCATGAAATACATCACCAAGCTATAGCTTATGTAGAGGGGAAATGTTTTCTAAGCTTGCTTGACCTTGTTGCATGGGGATTTGTAGTAATTGTGTAGATACCACTGGTTGGAACTTAATTGCATGTCCAAAAGATCTTTCAGTGAATCTCTAGAGGTTCCAGAGGATTCACAACCTATTTTAGAGCTTTCTTCTACATGAGTATCACTCTTCTCCTTCTCTCCACTGCCAGAGCACTCTTCTGCAATATTCTCAACTTCTGGAGGAAGCAAAATTTGTTCCTTTTGAGCTTTAGTCTTCTTCGAAACTCCTTGCTCAACTTCTTTGTTCTACTCATCAGTTATCTCCATATTCATAGGAGTGTTATATGTTAACATTTCTTCTTGCATATGCTCATGCTCATGTTTCTCTGTGATTGGCTAATTCCTTTCTAGGAGGGATGTGTCTTGTTGTATTTGATCTTCATCACTCGAAGGAGTGTTTTCCTTATTTGCAAGCACAACTTTCATTTCTGTAAGAATCTTGACTGTTATCTCCTTTGTTTTCCTCTCCATCCTCTTGATTCTTTTGAGTCCTTCCCTATTAGGGTATTTACCCTTTGTTTGGTCTAGAATTATTTTACTTGTGATTGAGAAAATCTCATTATTTCTTCATGAGTAAGGGTTACTTCGGTTTTCTCTAGGGATTTTTTTTATCTTTTCTTCTTCCACCACAAATTCTTTTTTGTTGGCACCAAGCAAATATAAAAGACTCACCAAGATTTGGTCATGAATATCACCTAGATTCACATCAAAGGACATCATACACATCTCTATTTCCTTTTCAAATATATCTTTGTCAATGGGAGGTGACTCTTCATACAGTAGTGATGTTTCCCTTAGTGCACCATGCTCTGTAATAGCATTAAAAGTGAGTTGAGTTGTAGAGGCTCATGTTCCTATGCCTACAGAGGACTCTTCTTAGGTTTATTCCCTATTCCCTTTCCTTTTTCCTTATCTTTAGATGATCATTCTTCTTCTCCTAACCTAGAACTCTTTTTGTACTAGTCTCTTCCTAAAAGACTTAAGACTTCTTTTTTTAGACCAATTGATGTTCTTCCTCTTCCTCTTCCTCTTCCTCTTCTTCACAACTAATATGTTTTTCTCTTGTGACTTTTTTTTTCCTTCTTCTCTTTGGAGACTTTTGTTGCATAGAGGTGTTGGATGTATCTTTCTTCTTAGAACCACCTATAGGATTTGTTTTGAAATGCTTTGTGCCAATATGTGTGGATATTGGGGTCTTACTTTACCTTCTTTATCTTTGTGGAGTCTATGGAGGAGAAGATGTGCCTTTAAATTTCTTTGTGGGGTCCATAGGGGCACCAAACTTCCTTTCCAAATTAGCCTTCATCTTTTCAAATTTTTCTTCAATATCATTATTCTTCTTTTCTAGGTTTACTTGACTTGTTTTCTCTTTATAAGTGTTAAACCTTTCAACAGATTTGTCTCTAAGCTTGCTCAACACAATATCTACAAGACCAATGCATTTGGAATTAACTACCTCATAAGGCAGCTCTAGAACCAAAACAGTTTTGGGTTCAACTGCTTCCATATAGTAGTAATCTCTATTAACCATAAATGTCATGTCATTTTTATACTTATTCACAACTTCTCTTGGAATTATTTCTCTCTTACATATTTTCTTGAAATGTTTTGAAAACCCCCCACAACATTGTCTTGTGACACTCAAAATTTGTAAGTCTCCTCAAATGATATCTAATTTGAATCTAGCTACAAGGATATTATCTTGCCATACTACATTCTTTGTATCAAGAAAATCATTGAGAAAGTAAAACAATAAACAAATGACTAGAGTACCATACCCAAAAGGATACCTTGACTCCTTTGTCTTATGCAAATTCTCTATCAATTGTAACCTCGAGAGCTCACAAAGATCATAATCTTTGCCTTCTTTCACCATCTGATATGCCATGCGTATTGTGGTGGTAGAGACATAATTCTCTCTATTTGTATAGAATATCTTGTAACCAATCATCATTGAAGCATATTTGACCATTGGATCTTCAATGCCATCCACAGTTAGGGTACACTTGTCAAAACTGGCTCTAATAAGCTTCATCACCACTTCATTCTTTACCATCTTCACTATCAAGACTAGTCAAGTGGATCACAAACCAGTAACAACCTTGATTTCCTCTTTTTTATTAGACACAACATATCCAGCCACATGATTTTTTCATGAATTATAATCAAAACATACTTCACCCACTCATCTTTATAGCACAATTAGGAAATTTTTCCCACACTATAGAACAGTCCAAATAACTGAGAGGGGGGTGAATTAGTTATTATAAAATAATTTTCTTGACTTTGATTAATTCAGAGCAAGCTTAAATCAATCAGATAATTATCTAACAAATATGAACATGAAAGCACACAACAACACCATGTACAATAAACACCAAAATTTACGTGGAAACCCAAGAAGGGAAAAACCACAAAGAATGCTAATTCTCGATTATAAAAAACACTGGTTAAGGTGACACTGGTTAAGGTGATTTTTAGAAAGGGCTCATTGCCAAGTTGCTCACTACAAGTAAGGCTCACTACCTGGTTATTACAACCAAAGATAAAAAAGGCTCACTTCCAAAGGAGAAAAGGCTCACTTCCTATAGAAAAAGGGTTCACTGCCAACAGAAAATAGCTCACTGCTAGAAGAATGATGAAAGGGAATCCACCGCTGAAATAACTGTCACCAACAATGACACTGAATAGAATCTCACTGTCTACTGCCTCCGTTCATATACTTTTGCACACTTCACAATGTCTGTATTTTAGCATTCATCACACTTGCTTTCATCGAATAGAATCAAATTTTACTTATAACATTACATGCTTCCATAAACTCCTAATTCAGCCATACACAATGTCTTCATAATCTCCTAAGTCAGCCAAACACAATTTGAATTAGGTCACCACAAAACATTCCCATGGTGGAAAGGAATGAAACATGGACCAATCAGAATTTCCTCACTCAAATCAACACACTACCATGATATATGAAAATAGAATATACACGTTACAATGCAAACAATGTTTCAAAACACATTAACCAATTTCCAAATCGGTCTGGATCCATAAGAGGTTGTGAACTTTCGCGACACATGCCCCAACGGAGTGTGCACTCTTTTTCTTTTGCATCTCTCTCGCCTCTTTGATTGGTCAATTGGGATTAAGTCTAGACTAGGTTTGATGACGGCAATATTTTGAGGCTCTAGGGGAAATTCACCTGTCTTGGAATTTGAAAATGGGGATTTTGAAGTGAATTTTCAATGTTATATGTAAATATTTTTTGCATCTATGGATAGAGGACAAAAAATTAGGCAGGGTTTCTTTTTGAACTTTTTGAAAATTCCTTCTAGAAAAAAAGTTATGAGGTTTAGGGGATTTCGACCCTGTAGGAAATCTGAGAAAATCCATTCCCTCAGAATTTTCCCGAAAATTCCTTGACCCCCTCAAAATTCCGAGACCCCTCAAAATCCCGAAATTCCTTAAAAACCCGAAAATTTCCAAAAATGGAAAAAAAATTGATTTTTTCCAAA
>VDFB02335932.1:0-12323 GCA_007258455.2 Sequoia sempervirens
AATACAATCTTTTCCTTGGGCTTTTGGCAAGCCCGTGATAAAGTCCATTGATAAACATTCCCACTTCCTATCAGGTATTGGAAGTGGTTGAAGCAAGCCAGTCCGATATGTGTGCTCCTGTTTGTTCTACTGACAAATAGAACACTCTCCCACATACTAAAGAACGTCTGTCTTAAGCCCTTTCTAAGTAAACCGTTCCCGAACCAGCTTATATGTTTTAAAATAACTAGGATGGCCCACCATTGGAAGATCATGAAAGGCTCTCAGAACAATGTTCTTCACCTCTGAATCTGGAATCAAAAAAATCCTACCCTTGTAAATGATCAAGTCATTCACAACGGTGTATCTACTATCCTGCTATGTCCCATCCACTATGCCAAAAGCCCATGGGTTCTTGGCATACTCTGCAATAATCCTGTGCCTCCAATCCTCAAAGATCTGTGCCATAGCATTCAACTGGGGTCTGCGAGACAATGCATCAACTACAATATTTTGTTTCCCCTTAACAAAGGAGATATCAAAGTCATACAACTGCAATTTGCTAACCCATTTTTGCTGCCATTCATTTAAGTCTCGCTGTCCAAGGAAGTGTTTCAGGTTGTTATGGTCTGTATGCACAATGAATTTACTACCAACTAGATATTGCCTAAACTTAGCCAAAGCATGCATAATGGCTAACATTTCTTTGCCGTAGATGTTGTAACCCCTTTTGGGACCCCTAAGCTTCCTTCTCTCAAAAGCAATAGGATGTCTCTCCTGCATTAACACTGTACCAATGCCTTCTCCTGAGGCATCCCAATATAACTCAAAGGACTTCGAAAAATCTGGTAGTGCTAATATTGGACACGAAGTCATAATCACCTTGAATCTGTCAAAACACTCTTGAGCTTGTGGTGACCAAACAAATACCCCATTTTTCGTCAGATACGTAAGGCACGTTGCATGTCGAGAGAACCCATTAACAAACCACCTGTAGAAAGCACACAACCCAATGAATCCTCTGAGCTGAGTAAGGTTCTTTGGTACCGGCCACTCCACTATAGCTCAGACCTTTTCAAGGTCCATACTAACTCCCTTGGCACTGATGATGTGGCCAAGATATAATAACTTAGACATGCCTAGCGCACATTTGGACTCCTTAGCATATAAGGACTCCCTATCCAAAATGCTCAAAACCGCATCCAAGTGAGCTAAATGCTCATCCCATGACCCGCTGTATACTAGAATATCATCGAAGAAGACCAAGACATATTTCCGCAGCTGAGAACTAAAAACCCTGTTCATCGCAGCCTGGAAGGTTGCAAGTGCATTGGTTAAACCAAATGGCATAACCAAGAATTCATAACGACCACAATGGCATCTGAAAGTTGTTTTTTCTTTATCCTGCTCCCTCATCCGAGTCTGATGATACCCAGATCTCAAGTCGATTTTAGAGAAGAAGCATGCCCTGTGCAACTCATCAATCAACTCATCTATGCGGGGTATAGGATATCTATTTTTTATTGTTCTCTTATTAAGCTGGCTGTAATCTATACGCATTCTAAGCGACCCATCCTTTTTCTTCACCAATACCACCGATGAAGCAAAAGGTGACTTTCTAGGTTTGATATGCCCATAGCTAACAGCTCACTGATAGTCTTCTCTATTTCATCTTTGAGGCGCTTCGGATGTCTGTACGGGGTGATCATAATGGGCTTTGCGCCCTCCTCCAACTCGATAATGTACTCAATGCCCCTGTGTGAAGGTCTACCAGGTGGAATATCACTAAACACTTTAGAATGTTTAGTTCCCAGTTCCTGAATGTTAGGATGATACTCAAGCTTTTGCCACTCCTATTGTGCTGGCAACAACATACATTTGACAACCCAATCCACCATATCATGACGAATGAGCCTCTCCATCCATCTGAATGATACAATTCTCAAATTACTTTCTCTAATGGCTTTTATCACATGATGCTTCCCATTGACTTTGAACTTCATTTCCATGTCATGAACATTGAGTGTGAATTCACCCAAATCATGAAGCCATGCCATACCAAGTACCACGTCGATATCCCCCATATTCACAACATAAAAATCAGTTTTAAATTCATAGTTATTGAGCCGCATTGGGAGATCTGATATCTTCCTGTCACATTTGAGGGTGTACCCATCAACTACCTTGACTCGAATACCCTCAAACTCCTTTGTTTGTATGCCACACCTCTCAACCAAGCGTGCATCTATCAAATTGTGTGTAGCTCCCGTGTCAAGCAAAGTTATAACTTTCTAACCAGCTATGAGCCCACATAGTCTAAAAGAGCCATCTCTCTAAAGACTAGTCAAATGTGCCTCTTGTAGCTTCTTTTCTCCATCACTTCCACTGTCATTTTCAGACTTTTCATCATCTAAATGCTCTAAATCGGCTTGCTGGTCTAACGAATCAGATTGCTCCACCCTCATAAAACCATTCCATTTGATTACTTTTTGCCTTAGGACAAAAAGGACATACATGTTTTCCATCATAAGGGGCCTTGCACCAAAAACATAACTTTTTCTTACGCAAATCATTCAAAGTTTCTCTATCAAACGGTGGTGCATTCTTCTTCTTTGAATCTGATTTGTCTTTTTTCTTATCAAATGGTCTGTTTGGCCTCAAATATGATGATGATCCCTAAGAAAACTTGCTGCGAGGTGCTGCAAGTTCCATTCTGCATACCTTCTGCATCCCTCTTGTAGAGAAGGGTGATCAAATGCTTTGACCCAACCTCTCATTGGTTCATACAATCCCTCAATGAACAGAATGACAAGTCTCCTCTCGAAAATACCTGTCACCATAACTGATATCTTCTAGAATTCACTGATATAAGTATTCAGACTACCTGATTGCTTGAGTTGAGCTAACCCCCTAAAGTATAGTTATGAATCCTTCTTGTTGAAATGCTCAATGAGCCTCTGTGTGAACTCTTGATAGGTGGTAACCATGTGATGAACAAGTGTATACATGCCATGATGCCACCAGTCGTGTGTTAAACCATCAAGATACAGAGTTGCAAACTTAATGGCCTCGTCTTCCTACATAAGTCTCAAAGATAGGTAATTGTCTAATTTCTGCACCCAAGACCTCGCTGAACTCTTATCTGAGCCATCAAAATAAGGCAAGATGATCTTGCTAACTGTATGCTGCAGATCTCGATTCACCTGTGGTGGCGGTGGTTGCTGCTGCGGAGCTCTGCGGTCAAATCTACCTCCACCCCTGGGTCTATGCACATCCATAAACTCATGAAAAGTTAAGGCTTGCCTGATCTCAGGAGCCAATGCCATATACTCACCAAAATATCCGGTGATATTTGTCGTCGACGTACCCTGTGGTGTATGAAGCTCTAGCTGAAGAGCCTACAGCTCTACCTACTGAATAGGAGGGACATCTCTAGGAATAAAAGTAGGTTGTCCAAACCTACGCTCAAGAATGTTGAAGGATGACTATTGTTGAACTAACACCTGTGGCTGGTCAATTCCGACAGTTCCACTAAATTGTCCTATCTGAAAGACATGCTACTGTGATGGAACATACTGTCTCATCGTGCCCAACAGCTGTGACATCATATCCATCATGTTGTCATGTCTTCTCCTGAACTCTTATCTTCGGACTCTCACCTCTAGCATGTTCTTTCCCTGAATCTTTGGGAGTCTCTTTCGGACCCTCTTTATCTACCATAGGTACTGAAAAACTGCCCTCACTACTACTAGAACTAGATTTGTGTATACCCAAAATTCCTGAGACTCTATAACCTTCCGGAATTTGTGGCCCTGTCCAATCACCTCTTCCTATTCCTCTACCTTTAGTGTAGAAAATCACGTCTCTACTCATGAAAAAGCATCTAAAAAAGTACAAGATGGCAGGAAAACTATGCTCTAATACCACTGTAAGAGACCCAGTGTCTCTCAACCCCTGATTGAAGCTGATTATGTAGATTGTTTTGTTGTTTTTGGTGTTTTGTATTTTTTTTGTGATGTTTTTTGCAATATAAGGGTTTATGCGATTTTGAGAATAAATGCTTCTAAAATATATTAAAATACAAGAAAATAAATTATTGAGGAAAACAACATCTAGATTGAAGGCAAATGGTTTATTTATCTTGCAAAATGATTACAATGATGAAACAATAACATGCAAGCAAAAAGGCAACGATTTTTATTTCAAAAACCTGATTCAATTTGCAGCCACTTGTATGGAATGAAAGATGGTACGGCTAACAAGAATAATGATATCTCCCTCCGGAAAACTGATACTGGGGCCTCCAAGACCAAAGGGAAAAGCCACTAACTGTGAGGGTAGAAATTTGAAAGCAAAGTGATTTGCACGAAATAAAAGCGTCCTTGCTGCTGATAAATTTTAGCCCCAAGACCCGTAATAAATGCAGCCGTCTGAAGTTTGAGAAGGGGAGGCCGAGGAAGATGAAGAATGAGAAGGCCACTAGAAAAAAGTTCTCTTCTAAGGCCAAGATCAATCCAAAACTGTCTGAAACTCCACAAATAAACTCATTATATGACCTTCTCTGAGATGAAGCTACTGTTTGTAGTCTTGATTGATCTTCCACCAACCTCAGTATGCCTTGATTCTAAAAGAGTGAAGGCGTTCTCCAAAGGCAGATTTAAAGCCCTTGACATAAACAAAATTCTCGAGAGGATGAAGACAAATTTAGAATAATCGTGTTAAAGAGTTATATTTTGTCGGTAATAAATACCTCCTCAAAGCGCCGCGGGCAGTGTAGTCGATTAAGGGCTTTGGGTTCATCCCATATAGGTCCCGAGGTCAACCTCGAGGCCCGGGCTTATCCGATCCGTGTGGTTTGCAAGCGATTGCGTGGATCCTAGGGGGACTAGTCTTGTCCCAGCTCACCCCATTGGCTCCCCAACTTGGCAGCAAAAATAAGCCCAAGGCAAGGACTGGTGGGAACTGCTGGGCTGGGTTGCGGGGATACCTCCTAGAATCAAAAAAGCAAAAAATACCTCCTCCAGGAGGCTCGACCCCCAAAAAGCAACTTAGAGCATTTAATAATAATCTTTTAATGATATTAATTCGCCCTTCATGACTTGGGAGTAATTAATCATTAATTGGGCATCCACTTTAATGAGTAATAAATACTCATTTAATAATATTAATTGCCCCTCTATTATAAAGTATTAAATACTTTATAATTAACCATTAATAATTAATATTTCAATAATTGACTTTATAATATAAAGTCACAATAATAATAATCTAAATATCATTAAATGCTCAAATATTCATTGGTTGCTCATCCAACTGCCAAACTGGGTCGAAACTGAGAATACTAGCTGAACCAAGTACCCTACCAAAAATAGAAACTCTGATGGCCTGACTTACTATAAATAGTAAGTGCCCAAATAACACTCTGAAATCATCTACCAAGGCCCAAAAACCCGAATCAAACTGTGGAGTAATGTCCTACAACTCTAGATAACTGCAATGGAGGACCCTCTAAACACATTTGTCAGCCTACGAGGGTCAAAATGATAGGCTAACCCCTCGATCACTTGAATTGCCTAGGAAGGGGACATTACAAATAAACTATTTGAAACATGCATTGCAATTAAACCCATAGCTTCATCACATTTATTCCTATGAGCAAATCATTCATATTCTCTGGTAAAATCAGGTTTGTGATCACCTAAAGTGGACCACAAACCCTTTGACCAAAGTAATCTCTGCATTTTTACCTTCCAAGTGTGATAGTTATGAGGAGTCAACACTTCAAATCCTGGTTCATCCATGAGATCAACAAGTACCAAGAGTGCAAATATGGCAAATATCTTAATCAAACTGATATGAAACCTCCCAAATCTGATAATACAACTGAAAAGAAACTCCCCCCGCCACAAATAGAAATTCTCCAAGAATCACAATATCCAAGTTATAAACCAGAAAGCAAATATGCAAAAATATGAATATCTCACACTTGGGGCTAAAACTAAAAAAAGTACATGAACCAAATCAAAGAGCTCCTCAATACCTTCGAAATGCAACTTGAATCGCCAAAAACGGAGAAACTGGCTGAAAGTTATGAGCTTGGAGGTCCAAAGGGGTGATCTGACTTCAGCTGTGAATAAATTGTACCTACAGCAAAATCTGTCAAAAAGACCTGCACCACTGCAAAGTACTCAAAGAGAGCTTTCCGCTGATATCTCATTTGCAGAGTTTAGAGATCGTGGCGGAAAGTTACGCAAAATTGAAGAAAAGGCCTATATGAGGCACTTGGGGGCAAATCAGGTACACTGCAGGCTAATTAGGCACAAAAATTGCACACCTAGAGGCCTAAATCTGGTCACTCACGTGACTTATCTGCTATAGAGCTTAAAAAAATAATACATGGCCAAAGACAAAGCCCTGCAGGCTAAAATAAGATGGTGGGCTTTAATACAAATGAATTTTTAATACAAATCGGCCATATAAAGATTTCTAATACAAAGTTAATAATACAAATATAATTGCCGAAAAAAATCATTCAAACCCTACGATAAGACAACATAGACCCCTCTCCATGAAAAAAATAGCTGACAAAACCCAAATAGTACCTGATGCAGAAAACTTTGAATAAACTTGCCCAAGGAAGATGCCAACAATGTACAGTGATGACGAGAATAGTACACGTTCGCGATAAGAACTGATAGCGCTACAAATGCGACGGCTGACCCCAAGGCGGCGATGAAGATAGGACTAGCGAGAGAACGTAGCGGCAACTAGAGTCTTCAATGGCGGTGAAAATTCTTCAATGGCCAAGCGAAGACTTAACAAGAACTTAATAAAATGAGCGAAGCCGAAGAAGGTGTAGACGGAGTCCGGGCTCACGGAATTGATGGCGAGGCTGGATCTACGTGAAAATGCACCTGAAGCTCTCTTGCAAATCTTCAAACCTCCACAACTTTGGCTAGAAATGTCAAATTTAAGCGAAACAAAAGTCAATTTTGACTTTCTTAGCTGCCCTAAACTCAAATCTAAGCTCAGATTTCCTCCAACACGAGCCAAAAGTGACTTTCCATGAAAGCCCACCTATGGAGAGACAACCTCAAATCAAGATCTCTCACTAGCAATAGCTCCACCCTCAAATTTGAAAAGGGTTTTGCAAAAGGTGGCTTTGAAACCATGTAAGAGCTAAAGATATTAGCTCAACACCTAAGACCACTTGCAAAAACAATGAAAACCTTCTACAAGAGAGTATGCAAGAAAATGAGCTTGCTTGATATTAAGACCTATCAAATGATGAGGTATGAAGTATATTACAAATGTGTACAATCAACTTTTTTATATAGGCAAGGTTGAAATGTAGTAATGAATATGATGTTGATAAATGTCATAATCCTATGACATAAGAACACTAACAAACTAATCACCTGGGAAATGATGCATTAGCTAGATAAGATAAGTTCTAAAAAAATCAACTAAGACTTCTAGAAAGAATCTTATGTCCTAAGTAAACTTAAGTGTAATTAATTAATTACACCAACACCCTAGCCATCCCTTGATGTACCTAGGTGCTCCCAACTACGCCCAAAAGCCAAACAAATTTTCTTGACAAAAAATAATATTTTAACTTTTTAAAAAATATAATGTCTCCATTTTTTATGTCCTCTTTTCATTTTAGTAATCTCTATCCAACAAAGTAAAAGCAAGCAGGGTTTCCTCGTTTGGGCAACGAAAGGAAGTTGTCTAATGAACTTTTAATGCCTTGTGCCAACTCTTCTATGGGGTTTTTGGTGTTTCCAAACATGGCTTTCTATTTTAGTAGGGGGACCAATCCAGTGGCTTCAGTCTTCAATGAGCCCATTGTGCATATCAGCATCTCTCTAGGTGAGTCGTAGATACTACTTGCTATTTTTAATACTTTCTAAAAATAGTAAATCTATTTTGGGCAAGGTAGACCTGGTCAAGTCTCTCACTTAGTAGCATCTTCAGTTGAGGCATTAGTTTCCGAGGTTGAAGTATTTAAATATTTGTTTTCCCCTTTGAAAATGGATTATTATTAAGTTACTTTATATTTTAATGTTGAGGGTGAAGGGGATATGAACAAAGTACCTTGGTGCCTAAGTGATAACTTTAAGTCATTTTAGAAGGCTACAAAAGTGCAAATAGTTTCCTTATGAGCAGACCCCCTTGGCCTAGATGCACAAAGTTGTTTTAAAAGAGGGGTCATGTATTTCAAGTGGATGCTTAGAAAAGAAGTTTATTTATCAATTTTAAAGGCTAATGTTATGCCTCATAAAGTGGGAAGCCTAGTTTGGGCTAAAAGTCAATTTTAAATTAAAAATCAAAAGTGGAATTTTGGAGGATAAAAGTTGGACGCCCCTCTTGGGGTAATTACATGACATTTCATAAAGTGAAATGAAAGGGAAATGTATTCAAACTCAAATGCAAGTTGCCCTAATCCTTCCCTCACTTTATAAATATGAGTTTTGGCTCTCATTTGGTTATGGCTGATTGTGACGACTTATAGAGATGTTGTTGGTTTGTTACTAGAAGGTCTGAGAACGGGATTGAGGATGAAAACCCTCAACATCTAAGGCTAGTTTTGGCAGTGCAAGACCTACTCAAGCTAGTGAATGGTAGGTTCAAT
Organism: Sequoia sempervirens; assembly: GCA_007258455.2. Lineage (NCBI taxonomy): Eukaryota > Viridiplantae > Streptophyta > Pinopsida > Cupressales > Cupressaceae > Sequoia > Sequoia sempervirens. The sequence continues at coordinate 8,618 of VDFB02335932.1, forward strand.
CAGGAATCATATTTGGGCAAAAAAAATGAATATTTTCTAGTTCTTTTGAGGAGTTTTTTGTTTGGTTTTGGTGTGGGATTTCTTAGATTCAGTTTAGTGTGGTTTGTTGGTGATTTTGGTGTGTTTCTTATCAATTTCTGGGCACTTACTTTTTGGACCTGATCACACATATTTGCTCATATCTCAAAAATGGAGTTAGCTTTCAAGATGGGTATTTGTTCATAAGGTGTCTCTCCTCAAGGCGTCTCTTTCAAGCACAAGATTGCATTTTTTGGAGGAGTCTGGGATTTATCACAGCAGATCGAACTTTCTCCCAGGGATGGCTTTGTTGGTGAAAATACTCAGTTTATCATTTGCTGGTAAAGGCTGCCACTGCTCGCCTTTGAGCCTGATTTCAAGGTTTTTATGACTTGGGTAAACAAGAAGAACAAAGGGCAAGTTCTTGGTGCTGATCTTTGCTTGGGGAGCTTTACATTTGATGTTACACTTCTTTGCCAAGGTCTGAAAATGCACTTTTAATCTGTTATTATTCATTGTTAAGTTGGGCCTAACTGTCATTATATTCCTGAGTATTATAAAGAAGAAGTTCTCTGTTAGTTACCTGGGTATTAAGGCTGCAAGTTCATTGTTGAAAGAAATATTATTTCAAACAAGTTTCATGTTATTTTCTATTCTATGTTATCTACCATTGCATGATGAAACTATGATAAATACATGAGAAAAAACAAAGGAAAACATATTCAGAAAATCATAACAGCAGTAGTGAAGTTTCAAAAAAAATATTGAGGGTCTTTGTTAGTTTTATGATCAGATGTAATGCACAGAAAATTAGTTCAAAAATCAACACAATGACACAGCAAATACCCTGGGAAAACCCTCCTCTTGAGGGAGAAAAACCCAGCAACAAAGATCTCTCTATTATATAAAAATAATGGCAACAAGTCTCTTTACAATGAGGCCAATCTCAAGGCCAATAATCAGCACCTTCACAAGATGCAATGATAGACAAATAATTTGAACTTCCTTGCAACTCAAATCTGCTCTTGAAGAGTTCGCAATCTGCTCTTGATGACTTTGCAATTTGCACTTGATGAATTCGCAATCTGCTCTTGGTAATTCGCACTTGAGAGAAGAGAAGAGACTTTGAACTTGCTTGCTTGATTGATGATTGAATGAATGGAATGAACTTGTATTTATACAATTTGGGAGAGAAAGGTCGCACCTCTTCATGCAAGGTCGGCCATCATAAAAATATAATTACAATTAATAAAATGCAAGTTACAAGGAAGGTCAGCCAAGATAACAATTACAATGTTGCCATGTGAAGCGCCTCTTCACATTAAATAATCACAAATAAATAAGGAAGTATGAAGCCCGAAGCTGCTAAACATCAACACTCCCTCTCAACTAGGGAGAAATACTTCCAACTGCATAAGACACATCACCTCATCATGATGTCTACCACAATGGCTACAACCATATGTGGAAAAGAAAGATATCACCTCATCGTGATATCAACCATCATGGCTACTCCCATGGATGGAAAGGAGAGATATCACCTCATCGTGATATCAACCATTATGGCTACAACCATGAATCGTATATACAAGTGTTCATCACTTAATGTGATGTTGTCACCTCATCGGCGTTCACCATGGCTCTCGAGGAGGTGAAAACACAAATTACCACGAAAAATCATCACGGACTTCTCCGCATTGATCTTTTGTCATGAGTCACACACTTCCACCATGAGCTCTCAGAGGGTGAAACAAGGGCTTTCACCTCAAATCTCAAAAGAAATGCATTAACAAGGGCTTGCACCTCAAATCTCTCTCAAAGAGAAATGCATTAACAAGGGCTTGCACCTCAAATCCCTCTCATAGAGAGAAATGAATTAAAGAAGATCACTGATATTGAGACTCCTCAACTAGGGCTTGATTCTCCACCATACCAAGCTTGTCTCGAAAGTACACAAACTTTATCCTAGAAGGAGGCTTGGTGAGAATGTTGTCGTCTACTCCTGATGTTGATGTGTTTTTGTATTGACAAAAGCTCCCTTAAGCAATTAACACAATGGATGACAATCGACTCTAATGATTGTCCAACCAATCCTACAAGGAGCTTCTGAAGCCACACTACTTCTCAAACTGCCACACATGCTACAATGTACACAACCTTTCTGGGTACTGGTGCCAGCGAAAGGCGCTTCCTACTATCGAGGAGATCATCCCTAGCGGACCCAAAGCGAAACAACATCAAAGGTGCTCTTCGGTCGGTGACACACCTTGCCCCAATCAAAAGCGGTATAACCATGCAACTTCAAATCTACACCTGGCTCATATGCAAGCGGCTGTCACGGCGCAGAGTATCACCGGGATATGCTTCATTATGCTTGGATATGTTGCCTTGGTTCACATGGTGACTAAGTGCACTGCTTTGCATAGCAAATATAGGAATTGAGTATTGACTAGATACATCAACAATCTAAACAAGCGCCTTCTTCTTTGGGTTCAGTGGAAACCGCTTTGAATCTTTAAATTTACTGTGCATCAACCTTCTGACGTCATCGTTCAAGATTGCCTGCAACGCTTGCCTTAGATAAATGTTTTCCAGTGCAAACCTCTAGTACTATAGAGAGTTCAGGGTAGACCTCCTCGACTTCATTGTAGATCACTCTATTTTGAATAGGTTTGCGGAGCTACCAATATCAAATCCAAATGACTGTCTTGTGCAATTCTGATCTCGACAGCTGAGGAGTTTTTTCAAGGATTTAACACTTGGCCTTGCAACACTGCAACCTTCACTTCTTCTCAGTGAGTCACAGAACTCCCTCTTGATCCCTGCTTCAGAGATTGCAAAGAAGACTTATGGAAGTGAACTCCCTCTAGCCACCAACTCAGTCCCATGGCTGCAAATTGTGACATCACGCTTGATCATTTCTTTGGTCAGCATGACTTCCTCACCAGATGCCTCACGCTTTTCATTACTTAACAATCTCTCATCACCTTCTTGCCCTTAGGTCTGTCCTAGAAGCATTTTAGAGAGAGATTACTAACTATCCAAAGAAATATCAAGGCTAGAATCATACAAAGTTTACTATCTTAGGTTATAGCATGAATACATAAGAATTTTATGAACAATATTAAAAAACATGAATAAATAAATCAACCTAAAGAGAAATATATCAAAAAATCAGAATGAAGGGATAAAGAAACTTATCTTTATTTAATTTTGATATAACTCTTTCTTCCATCTTTTACTCCTCTCGAGAGTGCTAATCTCAACACAATAAAAGATAATCTGCACAACTACAAATTTCTTGAATGCATTATGCAGTTAGCATGTAGAACCAACTCTCTCCAAGAGTTAAAGGCTCTATCACAATTCATGCATCAGACAATGATATCGATGTGACCAACTAATCACCATTGAGAATGCAATTCTCTTTTTATTTCAGAGTCACACTCAAAAAAATTTCATAGCCAGCATGAAATAACTTGCAATAATGAGATCTTCAAAAGATCTTATGCTAATGAACACATTTCAAGAGAAACCACTATCTCTCTTTACTAATTACAAGATCCAAATAAATGAAATAACTCAGCAAACAAAGAATACTTATCTCTTTAAATATTCTTGATGGGTGCAAATATTGAACGCAGTAAGACAAGCTGCTCTTGCACATAGATCAGCACACAACCTTCAT
>VDFB02335936.1:0-17101 GCA_007258455.2 Sequoia sempervirens
AAATGAGCACCTTGAACAATTGAATGTTCATCGCCCACAGGCACATAAAGAGAATAGCTTTCATCAGTTCCGAGTTGAAGCTGCCACAAAAAAAAATGTTGTGTAAGTACTGAATGGAAGAAAATGGCACGTGATCAAAAACTGCAAGTGACAGTTTGAACTACCTATAGGCATTCCCAACCTGAGCTTGTTGGAACTCCTTTAGTTACAGAGAAAATTTAATGATATCATGTGATTAGTGTGCATAGGTAAACAACTGCTCCAACATAGAGATTTTGTCTCCTGTTGAGATAAATACAGATGGGGCTATAAGAACACCTTTGGTTACAGAACTTACAGTCTCATCAGCAGTGGAAACAGTGATGGTCAGCTTGCTGATGCAATATTCAACATTTTGCTCACTGTTCCGATTCCCAAACTTGACATGATGGGTGAGAATAATCTTTTTGTAGCGTGCAAAAGCTTCCCGAATCAAGCTTGAATTATGACCATTTCCCTGTACGACAAGGACTAAGTTTGGATCAACTGTGATTGTCACATTGCCATTGCTCCGCTCTTTGGGCAGAGGCCACAGATAAGTGGGCTGCTCATTAGTAATCCCAGTAGAGTTTACAAGATCCTCATCTATGATAGACCACTGTTTACTCAATTCCCTGCCCTCAATTTGGTTTACAAAGACCAAAACAAGTAAAGAAATCACAAACTGTTGGGCACACCTCATTCTCATTGCTAGATGAAACTCTGCACTGATATACACAATTTAAACATCAAAATCATTCATTCCCAAAAAGAATCCTGCAAATAATATGCATTAAAATGAATTATTCTAGACAGTTGCTCACCTGTTACAAATAAGTGGAAGACAGATGATATCAGCAAAACATGTGCATAAGACTATGTCCTCCTCATGTGTGCCATCTGTATTCATCCATGGCATTGCCAAACCCACTAAAATTCAAAATCACTAAACCGTAGCACAAATATGCAAAATTTTAAAAAATATTCCTTAAAAAATATCGGCCAAGCTACAGAAGTCAAGATCAAAATGAACACATTAGCTGTTACAAGAATTGGCACCAACAAAATGGTTTTTTCTTTTAAAAACACATCAAAATTTCATCACATGGACTAAAACAAAAACCTATGAGTTATGCATCGATAATAAAATTTATAACCTTGTTATTTCAAAGGTATATTTTCCCATCCCCACTTCACACTCTCTCTTTCTCAAAGAGACTAACCAATGCAGAAATATACAGAACATGAATCTGGTCTATTTCTATGTAATTCACGACTAATTCTTGGGAGACATTATAACTATACCTACTAACTACAAGTTCTCTCTGACTTCTATACAACTTAAGAGTCGTCCCCAAATAAATGTCTTTTGACGGATTTCTCAGCTGGGTGTGCTAAAAAACTACTTTTGCAATTTAAGATCTATAATATTGGATGATCTCCAGTTAAGGATAGTGAAAAAGTAACTTGCGCAATCCAACTATTTACCCAAATATAATTTCAGAGGATTTCTCAGCTGGCTGCACTGAAAAACAACTTATAGAATCTAAGACTATTGCCCAAATATACTTTTGGAGGATTTCTGTATTCAAAACAACTGTTCATTGAGCATATCTCCTTACCTGATTGAGTACGTTGTACACAGTACTGTGTTGATTCTGCTTTTGTGCGCGGTGGCTTATTCTGCAAATACAACTGATTGTACCTTTTCAAAAGACCGTGTTGACAGATAGATTGAGGCCTCTAAGCCTCAACTATTTTGGGGGATTGACTCAATGCATGCCTGAGATGCTATGCATATGGATAGCAGCTAATGGATCGGCAGAGAAAAAAATATATACTTCATCTTGAAAATTGCAGATGAGGTATGGGTATAAATAATATGTAATTTTTACCATGGCTAGCAACAAATTCTGGGATTCTGCTGTAGCTATCTCCAGCGAATAGATTCTGGTGCATTTAACTTTTACCACGGCTTAGTTTATTGAGATTATAGCATAAAATATGCGATTTTTACTGTTTGCAAATTTAATTCGGATTACGAATTACCTGGATTTTAAAGGGGGTGCTAAATACAATTTTTTTTATCGACTTGAGTAATAAAATTGATGAATATTTTGTCCTGGGACTCGATGACAATTTGTAATGCAATTCTACACTGCGACACGCATGCTTGAAATCTCTTCATAGATTTCCATATTGATTATTGTTTCTGTTTTCTTTAATCTTGTTATTATTGTTATTGATTATATGTGTTTTAAGTTTATTTATTAGATGTGGACTAGTGAAGTGCGAGAGGTTCCCTACCTACGCTTCTGATGATTGAAGGCATTCTTGTTTTTTTTATTGTTTTATTGTTTAGGTGGTCCTCAAGAAACGTGTAGAGCAAAGAGGATACAAGGGGGATGGAAAGCTTTACACTCATTGCAAAATAGATGCAGAAGGGCCGAGTTATGGGATTGGAAGACAAAGAAAACTCTTTTTGGGCTTTTAGTTGTTCCAGTGGTGCTATATGGTTGTGAAGTTTGGGGTAGCAACACCTCAGCAAAAAAGTGGAGACAGATAGAGAGATTACAAAAACATTTAATCACGCAGAGTCTCAGGATTAAATCTACTGTCCCTTACGAGATTGTTCTAGCTGAGGCCAGGGCTTTCCCTGTTGAAGCGTCTGCTATGTCTCGGTTGCTAAGCTATCTAAGAAGACTAGATAACATGGAGACTCATCGCTGGCCAAAAATGGCAGCAAATGAAAAATTAGATAGAAGAAAGAGCACGTGGATGAAACAGAATATCAAATGGATGAGCAAGTGGGGTATTAGCATAAGTGAGTGTCCAAAGGCCAATAGGGAAATAAAAAGGTATGTGCAAGGAAAGTTCAAAGAAAGCATGTGGAAAGGGCCACTTGGGAGGAAGAAAGAATACTATGTCAAACATTTTAACCCTACGCATGACCACACACAAAAGACCTACATCGGAATGGAAATAAAATGGAAAGCGAAAATGTTGATAGCTCAGATTAGAACAAGTTCGCACCAGCTTAGATGTGAGACCGGAAGGTGGATGATACCTAAAGAGGAGTGGGCAGACAGAAGGTGTAGATATTGCACTCAAGGAGTGGTTGAGACAGAATGGCACTACATCAGGGAATGTTCAGCTTACAAGGACATTCGGATCAATTATACTGAGACATTAAAAAGGAACAATTTGGGTGATCTGTTTGAAGAAGAGAAGATAATAGGGTTTGCAGATTTTCTGATCAAGATACACAGCAGAAGATCCAAGATGCAGAAAGAAAAAGAAACATAGGTTTTTGCATTTTTTGGGGTTCACGTCTCTTCGCTTGCTATCTTTGGGTCCATAGGTCAGCTTGGCCTCGCGGGATCGGATTAAAAACATTCATTCATTCATTCAAACCTTCCTTACAAACTTTGTGTTTGCTATCAACATATGTTAAAATATATACTTTGATTTTATGGTGCCCAATAATGTCTTGCAGTCAATTCATTGCTTATTGTTGTGTTTTGCACGCAACATTTGCTAAAAAGAGGTTTGTACACATCCCTTCCTCTTCACTTCTATCCAAAGTGTGTTCCCTTGCTTGAGGAGGGGGTCTAAGAAATTATTAGACTATCATGTATATGTAGAAATGGGTGATCTAAAAAATAGACGTGAAGGTTATTAGCAGAACTTCTCATCTATTTCAAGATGATTTGTTCAAATAAATGTTCATTTGATGTTGATCTTATATTAGATGATGTAAACTTATCAATTCAATAGGATCTACAATGTGTGCACACATCTAATCAAAGCATCTTTCAACATGTGTAATTTTTTGCGAGCAGAAAAAGATTAGAAGGCCCGCTTAAGATTATAGTCTATGAACTTAATATTATAATATATCACAACATTGTAACTAGGACTTGCAAAGTGTACACCACACTTAATCCTAACATCATCATTGCTACTCTAGTATCTTTTGATGATTGTTGTTGCTTGCTTCTAGTTTTCCCTTGTTGTGTTAATCAAACAAGATTGTAGTGTGTTGATGGGGTCACCTTCTTGAATGTTTGTAATTGGTTTTTCTAGTCTATAGAGGTTTTGTATACATTAAAATCATTTTCTAGTTTATGATTAGGTAAATATGGTTTAATATTACTTGTCTCTAGAATCTACGAATGTATCTTGATCAATAGCCTTATAAATTTAACCATTAAAGGTTAAATGAAAGAATGTCTAAAGAAAAACATGTTAATTGAGAAAAGATATAGAAAAAATGAAATAACAACCCAATCTTTAGTAATCTACATATATCTTTGAGGGTTATAGATGCATGGCAAATAATACAACAATGCTTAAAGTGAGACTAAAGATAACCCTTTTGAGACTATAAATGTTTGGTTGTAGAGCAATGTCTGGAATTTGATAACATGTCTACTATATAGTATATATCATTTGTAGACCATTATTTACTTAGTGGTAACAATTGTTTTGACACACTCATAATAGATATACAAATTTGAACAATCTCATATCTCTATTGAAAGAAAATCAAACCCCTGAATGGAAGATGACTACCCCAAGGTTCTAGTTGTTAGGTCATGACATGTTGGTTCATTCAGTTGTTTGTTGTTTTGTTGCTTTCACAAAGGGACATACACAGTTATATTCTATAATTTACACAATAAGGGTTGGATCTTAATGATAAAGTAATTTATGATGTTCCAAACCTTGAAATTTGATTTCCTTGATCTTAAACCTAATAAAATATGATTGCTAGGAACAATCTAAGACAACTAATTTTCAATATTTTGCTACTACTTTCCTAATTCTAATCAATTTATTAAAAAAATATCAGAATAAAGGGGAAGAAAGAGAATCCTAAGTTTGAAATTATACTAGAATGATAACATGCGTGAATAAATTAATTTGAAAATAAACTAAACTTTGTTTAACCAAATTAAATCGTAGAACCACAAAGTTAGTGCAATCTCCCAAGGAAATTAAATTACTTATGGATTATAAAAAAAAACATTAAAGCACCCAATTTCAATGCAACTTTAACAAGTATTTCATCATGAATGAGTTGAACTACTCAAACTAAAACACATGCATGCATACTCACCACATTAATTCTATCAAGGAAAGAGGAGCCATCAAAACTTCTTGAAATCTTTATTGTTATAGCTTCATGAAAATGAACAATTTCTTCTCCCCTTTTACAAAGCACAATGAATTGCCTTTTATAGAGTTGAAAAAAACTCCTAATTGTAACTAATTAGTTCTAAATAAAGTATTTATTAAGCACTCCACATCAATGAGTATGTGTACATTTTTATCTCCCTACCAAAAACTGACTTCTACTAAACCACAAGAAAGCTTCTTTAAAAAGCATGCATTATCATCATCTTATACTTCTACTATATGAAATTTTAAAGAAAAATATAATATAATATTATAATTTTAATATATATAATTTTAATATATATAATTTTACATGATTTTTAGTTTACACATTTGTTAAGGAATACATATTAATTCTACAATATTTTCACGCTTTTATAATTTTATTTCTTATTACACTCACATCAATAGTACATGTGTACATTTTTATTCTCCTAATAAACACAAACCATTTAAGATTTTTATATTTGTAAGCTTTTAAAAGCTAATGCATTATCATCATCTTCTTTTATACTCTACTATATGAAATTTTAAAGAAAATATAATATAGTATTCTAATTTTAATATATATAATTTTACATGATTTTTAATTTATAATAGTTGTTAAGGAAATACATATTAATTTACAATATTTCATATTAATTTATAATATTTGCACGCTTTTATAATTTTTAGAAGATTTTTAACAAGATAATCTTAAATATCTAATAAAAAAATTAAAAATAAATACAATATTATATATATTGAAATCAATATATATCTTTGTTTGGCAATGGAGATACAAGAAACTTTTGCTTTCTTTTTAAAGTTGTTTTAAAACTGTTTGAAATTTTTAAGAAAAAGAAAATATAATATAATAATCTATTTTTTAATAGTAATATATATCATTTTATAATATTTGTTATGGAAATAAATATTAATTTAGAATATTTTAATATATATATATATATTTTTAGAAAATACATGATTTTTAATTTATAATATTTGTTATAGAAATATATATTAATTTTCAATATTTTCAAGCTTTTATAATTTTAAGAAGATTTTTAACAAGATTATCTTACATATCTAATAATTTTTTATAAATAAATACTATATATATATATCGTTGTTTAGCAATTTGGAGATAAGAAACTTTTGCTTTGTCTTTAAATCTATTTGAAAAACTTTTATTTTTAGTATTATTTTTAGTTATATAGTATTCTAATTTTAATATATATAATTTTACATGATTTTTAATTTATAATATTTGTTAAGGAAATACATATTAATTTACAATATTTTCATACTTTTATAATTTTTAGAAGATTTTTAACAAGAAAATCTTAAATATGTAAAAAAGTATTAAAAATAAATACAATACTATATATATTGAAATCAATATATATCTTTGTTTGATAATGGAGATACAAGAAACTTTTGCTTTGTTTTTAAAGTTGTTTTAAAACCTGCTTGAAATTTTTAAGAAAAAAGAAAATATAATATAATATTCTAATTTCTAATAGTAATTATATCATTTTATAATATTTTTTGTGGAAATACATATTAATTTAGAATATTTAAAAAAATAAAAATATACAATTTTAGAAAATACATGATTTTTAATTTATAATATTTGTTATGGAAATACATATTAATTTTCAATATTTTCACACTTTTATAATTTTAAGAAGATTTTTAACAAGAATATCTTCCATATCTAATTAACAATAAATAGATGTTGTTTAGCAATGAAAATAAGAAACTTTTGCTTTGTTTCTAAAGTTGTTTAAAAACTTTTATTTTTAGTATTATTTTTAGTTTTAAAGTTGTTATTTTTATTTTATATGGAGTCACTATAGTGTGCATCACTATATAATGCACAAACCAGAAAAAATATTTGTTTTGCTTTGATTTATAGAATTTCATATTCCAAAGGTATGCATGTACATTTTTCCCAGCTTGAAGTTGCATTTCTAGCTAGAAATATTAATGTGTGATTTTTTGAGTTTTTCTATGTAGCTACCATTGCAAAATTGTTCATGCTCCCATTCTGGTTAATGAATAGAATAATCTCTCTTTTATTGTTTTAAGAACAAAATTTATGTGCTTCAGTTTATTGTTGATTCTATGAAGCTGATATTGTTTTATGTTGATGTTACAAAAGGTGGAATAAAGGAAAGTGTTGACAATTAGAAGAGAGGCAGAATTTCAGATTGCAGAGGTATGCCTGTTCATTTGTCCCTACTTGAAGTTGCATTTCTAGCTAGAAATATTGTGTGGTTTTTCTGAGTTTATTCACATAGTAATTAATCCACATATAGTTGCCTTTTATATTAGCATAAATTAAGATCAAAGGAATTGTATGCACGAACCAACAGAAGAGAACTTTATTACCTTAGAGAGATTTTTATTAAGGCAGAGGGCTAATTAGATTTTATATGTAGGAAGAAGAAATAAACATCTGGAAATTTTTTTTAGAAAAAACAATAAGTAGGTGGAATCTATGGTGGTCCTGTAGCTCTTTGTTGCATTTTTTATTGCTCTACTCTTTTGTGACTCTTATCTCTTTCCTCATTGTTGTTTTTTGGAATGGTGGATGCCAAAATAGATTTAAAATTGCTTTTATGGGATTAGGATTTTTTATAATATTCATTTAAAAAAAAGTGAATGTGTTCATGTAATATACAACACTGTGTGTGGTGTAGTCTAAATAGGGGGTCCAATGAAAGGAAATATAATCTAACAGCTCTGAAACATACCAACAAATGTTGATGCGTCTTGCATACACATAAAATGCAAATGATTTAGCTGCAAGAGCATATAGAAGGATTTTGATAGAGATTGTTATAGAAAGGGATATTGGAGCTCAAAAAACATGTCACATGTTACTAGAACTTTCATTAGTAGAGAGTAGCAGAAAATTTGTCAATCTAAATGTATCATGTGAGGTGTTCAAACCTGTAAGTATAAATGATGAAGAAAACAATGAAGAACAATCGATAAACTTCATTGATGGATACAAAAAAAGGCCTTTATGTATGGAAGCTATAACAATAATTGATGCAGCCAACTCATGGATATATAATCCTAAAAAAAAAAGATATAACAAATGGGAATGAAGATAAACAATTGCTATTGTCAGAGTATTCCCTAGATTTTTATCCATTCCTCCACGTCAGTCAGAAAAATGGAATGACTTTTTCTTATCAGAGTTATTATTGTACAAACCATTTCGTGATGTACAAAGAGATATTGGTCACGATAATGACTCCATAATAGAAAATTGGGAGTCATTTCAGTATAACCCTTGGCAAGTGGAGCGAAGAGAAACTGTAGAGAATATTGAAAACATCAGTGATTCTAAAATTGAAGACAATGAAACTATTCAACAAAATATTATTGAGCATGAATGGGAAATAATATCTAGACTACATAACAGTCAGAATATCAAAATCTCAGAAATAGATATGTTGGGTATAAGAGATATTGATAGACAAACAAATTGGTGTAATGGATACCAAGGTGAAGTGTACATAAATCAAGCAATGAATTTCATTAGCAGCATGAGAGAACATGGGTGTCTCATACATGATGACATACCATAGTGTACCGACTATTCAAATATCAGTGATAAAAAAAGGAAGGCGCTCAACATAATTATGACACACTACCATAATAATCAAAATCCACCACCCTTGCAGATGATAATTCAAGGAACAATGGGAATAGGAAATTCATACGTAATTGGTGCTATTAGACAAACTCTTGAAAATGCAGCGACTCTGAGCTCTTCTCCCCTTCTATTACTTGCGCCAACTGGAGTTGTAGCATTCAACATTGGCGCATCCACAGTACATTCAAAATTGAGAATCCCAATTAGAGATTTTTCTCAACTAGAAGGGGCAAGACTAACAAGCTTTCAAGAAGAGATAGCACACATCAAATACATTTTGATTGATGAAATGAGCTTCATAGGTTAGAACATGCTAGAGAACATAGATTCTCGACTCCGACAAGCATTCCCACAAAATGCAAACATTAACTTTATAGGTATACACATAATTATGATTAACAAAAATAACTAATTTATATTCTAATACAAGTAATTCATGTTATGGAGTTTATATAGATATGAAGGTATATATTAGCTAAAAAAAAAATTGTTTATCTTTCAGGTATATCTATAATTTTGGTTGGAGATTTGGGTCAGTTGCCTCCTGTTAATGATAGACCAACATATGACAGCAACATAAGAGCTAGGTTTCTATGGAAAAAATTCAAAACTGTGGTTACTTTAGATAAAGTATTTAGACAAGATGGAGAAAATATCCACCAACAGAGATTTCGTCAACTTTTGACAAATCTTAGAGATGCAAACCCAACAATTGATGATTGGAGATTGCTTATGACAAGAACTGCTATTACCATTGATGCAACAAGCAATGAGGAGTTTGACAATGGTGTTCATTTGTTCTCAACAAATGATAATGTTCATAAACATAACAAGAAAATGCTATACTCATTGAAGCATCATGTTGCACATAGTCTTGCAAAAAAATCAGGAAGTATTAATGCAACAGAAGGATGCTCAAATGATGAGCTTGATCTAAAATTATTGATCAATAAAGATGTCAGGGTAATGTTGACTTCAAATCTTTGGATACAAGCAGGTCTTGTAAATGGAGCTCTAGGATATATTTGAAAGATTGTATACAAACCTAGAAGTGATCCACCAGAACCGCCAACATATGTAATGGTTGAGTTTGACAGCTATTTAGGAATACCATTTGATGACCATAATCCAAATACAATTACAACAATACAGAGGGGGAGGACAATCCAAATGCCATTAAAATTGACTTGGGCATTAAGAATTCACAAATCACAGGGTTTGACTCTTTCAAAAGCCACTATTGATATTGGACCAAGAGAAAGAACATGATTGACATTTGTCGCCATTTCTCGTGTAAAGTATCTACACGGCCTAATAATTATGCCACCATTCACATATGACTGTTATGAAAACATGAAAAAGGGTAGACAACTTTCCAAAAGAAAGGCTGAAGAAAATAGACTTAAAATTTTAGAAGATAATTGATGAAATATATTTTCTTCAATTTTGTTTCAATGACTATACTCAAATTTCTAAATGTAATGTATTTATATGATTTTATGTGTTATGGTACTTAAAAATTATTTTATGTTTAATGCATTGAAAATTCAACAAACAAATGCTCTTAATGTAAAACAATTATGATACTTTTCAAATGTTTCAAGTGAGTTGTAGAAAATTTAAAATTCATTTGCTACCCATGTGGATTCTTCATATTTCACCACATAATTTTAAAAATTGGTATGTTTCATTTGCTTCTCACATATTCAATTATTTTTTACTACTTGAATTTAATATATTTTGAGTTTCTTTGATATCATAAATTTGCTTAATGTTTAATCTCTTATATGCAATTTTCTCAAAAGTTGAAAAATATATATTTTTCCCTATTTAATACTAATGTAAAAAAAATAATGATTTTCCTACAGGTGAGGAAGATGTCACATAATGTGCATACATCATGGGTGTCCATTTGGTTATTGAAGTATCACTGTCATCTTCCATTCAATGTCCTCCTTCGTATAGAGGAGTTGAGTGCCCGTTATTGGTTGAGAGAGAAGATGGTCAAGAAAATTATCAATAATGAACTAGAAAACAGCCAAAAAAAAATTAATAATTATGCTATGCACTTTAACTTTCTCTATGAATCCAAGGTGAAAATGAACTTGGATATAAAATTTAACAATATTCAGATTGAAATTATAGATTTTTGTGACTGGTCAGTTTGTCTATACCATAAGGTTCGTGATCTTTACCTTGCAGGATGCATTTGGAAGGTCACTATCAGGCCAATAGTAACCATTAAAAAGAATAGTCTATGTGATGAGCTCAGTATGAAATTCATGAGATTTCTTAAAGGACAATCACAAATTAGTTATCACACAGGACCACCTAAGGAATGGTTGCTTGCTACTTTAATGTTCAACTACTCCATCATATTCATTGTGCATTAGGTCATGCCATCATTCAGATTGTTACATGCACACTATGGGATACCTACATTGCATGTTGTCAAGTCCAATGTGACAATTAAAGCTCGAGCTATTATTCACGATAGTGATAATGCACAATTACCAGTACACAAATGGTTAACAAACTGAAAGTATTTTTGAAATATTATTTAACAAATATTTGCAAAATATTTATACATTTTATCTATGGCTAAATTCAATTTCGAAAATATTTTTAAAATATTGTTCAAAACTTATTACCAGTGCATAAATGTTTAACTAAGTGAAACTTTTTTTTTTAACAAATTAAAACTATTTGTGTTCTGATTAAATGGAAATGGTTGATGTTGATGTTATATTTTCTTATATACAAAGTTGGTATAATTTTAAGTTAATAATTATAAAAACTAAAATCAAATACTTACAAAGTTATCATTAATAAAAACATTAAATTTTAAGTTTGGAGAGGAATTCCACTAAATTTTAGTGTCTAGCATTATATATGGCAATTGAAATAAAAAATGATGAAAAATATAACGAAATCATATATATTACTGTTGAAATGAATGTTAATGAAGATGCAAGCATTTTTTAAGATACCTATTTAACAACAATTAAAAAAAACTACAAAATATTTTTATACATAAACTTTATTATTTATTAGAATGTGATAAAGAAAAACTATGTTACATTATTTTTTGTTAACAAATTGAAAGTATGTGTGTTCTAATTTAATGCAAATGGTTGATGTTCATGTTATGTTTTTCTATATATAAGTTCCTATGATTTCAAGTTAATCTTTATAAAACTTAAAAACAAATACTTACAAAGCTATAAATATTAAACAACTACTACTTCTATATTAAACATAGATATAAGAGTAAACAACTGCTACTTTTATATCAAACATAGATATTATTATTGGAACGTGTTAAGGAAAAAATTATACAATTGCAAGTGAATTTATTATTAAAAAATAAATTACATCACATTATGAAATTAAATAAAAAATACCCTAATATGCGCGTCAAACAAGATAACTTTTGACTTATTTTATATATATTAATATTTAATATATGTATGCTAGTTTTAGAACATTCATGCAATTGTTTTATTTTAGTACATCTAAAAAAGGTAACTATATCTAATAGATTTGTTGTTTCTACTTGACTTAAAATAGCACATGCAAAAAATTTATGGTAATTTCATGCAAACACCTAGACAACCTTGACACCTATTTTTTATCCTAAAATATAGGAACCAATTTTAGAAGCAATGGGGCCTATTTCCATTCAAATTTTAACACTCTAAGCATCCAAATTTTGAAAATCATCTAGAAACCTTCTATTTATATTGGTATCCTTCAAATGCTCTCAGATATTTGTATCATTCAACCATTTGGTGTGAACTTGTAATCTTTAAAGCTCTTTTGTTACTCCATGGTTGTAGGTAGCTTGTCAGCCTTATCAACCTCAAATTGATCTTTTCATTCATCCTACAAATTAACAAAATCTTAAAATAAATATAAGTATTCCATACTAAACCTTTAAACATACAAAATTATGAGTTATCTTAGGTTTATCTCAAGTATAGAGTTATGTGGACTTAAGAACCATGTTCAAATTTCAATAATTTACTCAAAAATTAGACATGTGGAGAAAAATAAGATTTTGGGATTAGTATAAAAAAATGTTTAAACCTTTTAGGAATTAGTGAATTACCCTTGAAAAAGTAACTTTTAATTTCAAGTGAGATCGAATAGGAATTAGGACTTAAATCTTAAAGTTTTGAGTTCGTTTTTAAGTAAAACTTGTTGGAGTAAATAAGTCATTATCTAATAATTAATTAATCATCAGTTATTTATTAGAGGCTTTTTTACTTTAGTTCACTTAAGCTAAACTTAGGAGTTGCTTCTTAATCTTTAGTTTGATTCTTATTATTAGATTGGACTAAATTTAGGACAAGTTGTCTCATTGCATGAGATTAAAACACTTGTCTCTATCTTATCAAATCTGCATGCAGGGTTTGCTTGTGCATTGCTTATATAAGCATGCACATTCAATTGTAAATTCATCCAGGTTATTTGCATCAATAATAATTCTTAGTTTATTGAGCACAATCTCGCTTTTGATCTCTATTGTGATAGGTAATTTCTTGCAGGTGTTTCATGGGAGTTGTGGA
The DNA here is from genome assembly GCA_007258455.2 of Sequoia sempervirens. NCBI lineage: Eukaryota > Viridiplantae > Streptophyta > Pinopsida > Cupressales > Cupressaceae > Sequoia > Sequoia sempervirens. Next base: position 13,426 of record VDFB02335936.1, read on the forward strand.
TTGAATCAGTCAATTCCAACATGGTATCAGAGCCCAGATCTACAACCCCCTATTCAATTTCTTAAAAAAAAATCAAAATTTAAAAAGTTATTTTGAAATTTTTGAAAGCAAAAATAAAATAGAACGGGTGAACAAGTGTGTTTTGGGTATTGTGTACCTGCCTGCAAAATTTTGTGGCCCTTTTATCGGCCACTTCCAACCTTATTCAAGTGGCCACAAAAAAATTAAGTGGCACTAAAATCAATGGTAGCAACCTTAAAAATTCTAGAAAAAGCGATGAGAAATTCAAAGTCTAGTTGTGGCAGGAATATTCCCCGTCAACTTAGAATATTCCAGTGAACTTTACCAACAAGATTTTTCATCATTAGAATTTTTTTCTTGGCCACCATCAAAATTTTTTGAGATCAAGGACTTTTTTTCCTTAACAAGCAAGAGGCTGTCAAATTTAAGCATGCAGATCACTAATGTCAGCATGTTGTCATGTTGACGTCATCAGTACAGCTGACCCCTCTTACCCCCTCCATGCCCTCATTTGGCCTAAGAGATCAGTTTTTTTCTTTTTGGCATAACTTGGGCATACGAAGTCAAAATTGGGAAAACGAGATATTGTCGAAAAGTTTGGTCCATGAACTTTCCAATGGTGTAGGTCTCATTATTAGATTTTTCTCATGGTTTCGGTTATTATCAATCAAAGTTAGATCTTCATTTTGCGCTTTCGAGCTCGTAACTTTTAGCCTGTATATCTAATGTTTTTAATTCAAGTAGCATTGGAAAGGTATTTCTGAGCTCTTTAGATATATTCATGCACTTTTCCCAAAATCTGCTTTAGGTACATTTTATTTTGTTTTTTGTGTTTTCACAATTCTATCAATTACTTGGATGTCTTGGCACGTGGAAAGGATTTGTTTCCATGAGATGACATATTTTCATCTACTTTATCAGTATTGAGGTTATTAGTCTCTGATATTTTCATTTGAGTGAGTATCATGGGTTTTTTTGTTCATCCTTCTATGATCAACTTGGATAAGGATAACTATGAGTCTTTATGAAATGGCATTTTGACACATCTCAAGTGACTTGATATTTTGCCTTATCTTTATGGCCTCATACCTACACCAAACACAACAGGGATCTTATCAGCATGAGGCATCATAAGAGATCATAGTGTAGTGGTTATATGTTCTAGTGTTGATCTGAACACTATGTATGTTGTATCGTACATTGAATGTCCCCACATACTATGGACACGAATTTGGAAGATCCATGGAGACCCTCTTATTTCTCCATACCCAGAGGATCCTACTATAGATTGTCTCATCCCTCTTGCATATGCAAATTCCATACCCTTTGATGACGATACTTTAGAGGAGCCTGAGTATATCACAGGTCTTGGATGTTTCGATGGTTCAGAGACTTGCATTCATGTTCCCACTCTTCAAATTGAGACTACATCATCTTCTGTTGTTCCTGATTAGCTTGGCATTGCCACATCTTTGGCCCCTATTGATTCAATGCAGCAGGACATCGTACATCTTTGGAGACATAGCTGCTTGGCATTCGTATCTTGTAGACATATCATCCTTGTTTGTAGAGTCCTATATTGTAGATCTGTAGGATTACTTTGAGGAAATTCATCTCCTCTTTGTTGACAGCCACATCATCATTGTTGGCCCACCATCTTCATCACCTTTGCAGATTGTTCTATATCAGTCTTCACAGGATTCTGGATTGACATCATCACTTTTCGACATGTGGATATCTGAGCACTTTTTAGAGGCACACATCATCTGGATTTGGATTTTGGAATCACCCATCTCTTTGGATTGGCTTCTCCAATCACCAGTGGATCTATTTCATCCTAAGGGGAGAAATGTTGTTTGCAAGCAGTGGATCATATTCTGTCTTTAGATGTTCATCATTGGCATGGGAGATTTTTCTTTATGGGGGGATTAGCCTAATTTTCTCTCTCCTATCGGGGGGACATTTGTTGCACTTGCATGACAGAAGCAGTCCTTGGGCGATCACATTGAGTCTTCCTTCTATCCTTCTTTCATTAGTGTATTCATTCCTTTTTCTCTCTTTTGTAGAGGATTTTTTCCCATGTGGTTTTCTCTTTTTCTCCAACTATGAGAGATTGCAGTTGCTTGTTCATGGGCACCTCATCAATCCTTGTATTTGGCACCCATTTTGTATTCATTTAGCTTCCTTTATCAGTTGTTTAGTTTCTCCCTAAGTTGATCTTAAGGGGGGTGTTGGAGTAAATGAGTCATTATCTAATAATTAATTAATCATCAATTAATTATTAGAGGCTTTTTTACTTTAGTTCACTTAAGCTAAACTTAGCGGTTGCTTCTTAATATTTAGTTTGATTCTTATTATTATATTGGACTAAATTTAGGACAAGTTGTCTCATTGCATGAGATTAAAACACTTGTCTCTATCTTGTCAAATCTACATGTATTGCTTATATAAGCATGCACATTCAGTTGTAAATTAATCCAGATTACTTGCATCAATATAATTATCAAGTTGTTGAGCACAATATCACTTTCAAATCTTCTCTATTGTGATAGGTAATTGCTTGCATGTGTTTCATGGGAGTTGTGGAGTGAATCAATCAATTCTAACAAAACTCTACAATATAAAAGTTTGCATTTTAAGTCTAGGGAGTTTCAAGAATCGGATTGAATCAAGGACTTGGAACTAAAATTTCCAAGTTCATGTTTGAGTTTGATCCCCACAACTAAAAGAGTTTCACATTGCATAGGCATCAGAGTCTAGATGGGATTTTGGACTTAGAAAAAAAAAGTTTCAAATCCTTATTGCGGTTGAGACTCCACAACTAAATAAATCTACATATTAGATGGTGGGTGTAAGTTAGAGGGTGGATTAGGGACTTGGAATCAAGGTTCCAATTTTGAGTTTAGGTTCAGACTCTGTAAATTACAAATTCCATGTGGAGCAAACAATGGGATTTAGAAAGGATTTGAGATATGGAACTTAAGTTCTAGATCTATATGAAAGTATAAAGCCAATGTCTTATAAGGTTATATGTTATACCATAGATGGTAGGATTCAAAAGGAATGTAGGAATTGGAACCAAAAGTTCCAAGTCGAAGTCTTAGTTTACAACTTGTATATGAACCTATGTTTTCTAATCTTACTTTGTCACTTCAATTCCTTAGCAAAATTAGGCAAAATCATCACCAAAGTCCCATCACAATCCTCTTATGAGTCAAAAATTCTTATAGTGAATACCATTGAGCCACTATTAATGTTAAAATTTCCAAGAACATATATAACCATAACTTTTTCACATTGCTAGCTATGTCTTATGTTCCAAATTAGAAACTTGTAATGTAATAGGAAAATCAATGCTATCACTAGAATCATAATTCTTCTACACATCATATTGTTGTACCCAAAACCAAAATTTTTGCTTCACTAAGGCATTTTGCTTAATTGAGTCATATTCTTGTTAAAGTGATGTCAAATGGTCGTTTTTGGGCTTTTTAAATATGGAGTTGGTGTCAGTGTCATGTCAGTCTGTCATTGAAGGAATTTAAGAAAAGTGAAAATTTGAACGAAAAACATCAAAAGTTTCTATCTCTGGAGAAGGGAGCACATTCTCAAAGAGGCGCCCTATCTTTTAGGGGCTCAAATCCTGTTTTTAGAG